>JAQIFY010005652.1:0-10887 GCA_028533085.1 Varecia variegata | reverse complement strand
CTTCTCACAGGTCTGGAGCAGGGGAAGCCCAGCGTCAAGCAGGGACAGATTCGGTGTCGGGTGCAGGCCTGTTTCCTGCTCCCTAGTGCTGCCACCTCGCTGTGTCCTCAGAGGGAGGAAGGGGCTGGGAGCTGTCTTAAGGGCACTAATCGCATTCGTGAGGGCTCCACCCTCCTGACCCCATCACCTCCCAAAGACCCCGCCTCCTACTGCCATCACCTTGGGGTGACGATTTCAACATGCATGTTTTGGGGACACAAACATTCAGACCATAGCAATTACTAAACATGAAAGAGTAAATTTAATTAATAACTATTACAACCCAAGAATTTAGCAAATAATAAAAACACTTTGACTTAGCTATTCCACATCTAGGAATTTATCTAACAGGTTACTTTCTCGCGCACAAGAATATATACACAAGAGTGTTTATCACAGCTTAGTCTGAAGTAGCAAAGGACTTGTAAAGTCAGAAATGCCCAGCAAAAGGGAGCTGCTTGGATGTGTTTGGAATAGACTCCTGCATGCTGTTTAGAGGAACGAAGGGGACCTAGACGTGCAGATACGGAACAATCTCTGTCCGTCTGAGCTTCTTTAACGAAGCATCTGAGACTGGGTAGTTTACGAACCACAGAACTGACTGCTCACAGTTCTGGAGGCTGGATGTCCCAGATCAAGGTGGCAGCGGGTGCAGGTCTGTCCAAGGCCTGTTCCTCAGGTGGCACAATCTCTGTGTCCTCACAGGGCGGGGCAGCAGGGCCACGGGCTCCCTGAGGCCTCTTCCGTGACAGCACGAGTGACGGCCCCACCCACTTGCCAGAGCCCCACCCTTAACACTGTCACCTCAGGGGGGTTAGGTTCCAGCATCTGAAATTCGGGGAGACACAAACATTCAGACCACAACCATCTCCAACATAGATATTATGAAAAAAGCCGCAGGACATTGAGTAATGCCCATGGTAACCTCCCAGCTGTGTCAGGAAGAAGAGATATGCATAAATAATAATTTCTGGAAGAATAAAATGAAATAAATGAAGATCTGTCAAAGGTGAGCAGGGGCCCAGAGAGGAGAAGGCCGTCCTCTCTCATAATGTTGCCATGAACATGCGTCACTTTTGGTTAACGTGACCAGTGCAGGCACGTGGCTGAATCCAAATGCATTTGTTCCTTCACTTGTTCACTCACGTGGCAGGTACTGATCCTCCCTCCCTTCCCTTTACACCCGTGTGCCAGGTCCGTGCCAGCCCTGGAGGACACAACAGGGACCCGGACAGCCTGGGCTGGTTCCTTCCTTCACAAAGGTTGACAGTCTGGACAGGCTTTGCCACTGTGGGCGTCACCCGGGAGCGTGTTAGAAACGCAGTCCTGGACCCCCCACCCCCGCCTGCAGGTCAGACTCTGCATTTCGACCAAGTCCCCAGGGGTCGCCTTTGACAGTGCTGTTCTAGGGATCATCTGCAATTAACCACACTCCCGCTGGTTCAGACAGGCCCGGGAGAGGCACGGTCACAGCTGGCCGGGGACACGCGGGGACATGCACAGGAGCGTGGGGGGAAGAGGTCAAACACCCGCAGTCCGAACTGTGCTATGACTTTACGCCAATTTCCGCCCTGCCTTTTCTCTCAGGAGTTAACAACCAAATAGCTCCGCTGTGCTGTTGCTATGGCGACAGGGCCCGGCTTTGCTGTTTCCTGCGGCCGTGGCCTCCGCGCCGTGTCCTGCCCCCAGCCCGGCCGGGTCCGGTTTACCCGAGTCGAAATCACACGCGTGGCAGTGAGGACGCCCCGGCGCAACAGCCGCGCCACCGCGTCAACCCCGGACCGCTCGGGGTCGCGCAGCGGATTCCAGAATTCCGAACAGGGTCGCCCTCGCCGCCCAGAGAGAAACAGCTTCTTGGACAATAGTACACTAAAAATTTTTAAATTTATATAGTTTTTTGCTGTATAAATAATAGCAAAGAATGGGAAATTCAGATGATCTCTAAGTTCACCCACATCTGTGGTTTTGAGTGGCCGCACGGCATGCCCTTGCGGGGCAAGGTGGGACGGTGCACCTGGGGCACTGGTGCTCAGCCGGCGCACAGTGGGTCTGCAGGTGTGGCATTTTCATCGTTTCTTCCCCCGTGATGGGCCTTGGCCACCCCTTCCCTGCCCTCCCCCGAGCCCACCGCCAAGCTCACGGGCCACGCAGCCCCATCGGTCTCTGGCACCCTGGCCAGAGTCGCACGGGGAAGAGAATTCTGGGAAACAGAGCTTGGCCTAGCGAGCTCCACGGGCCACGAGGCCACCGTCTTTCAGATAAGGAGACGGAGCCTCAGAGAGGCCGACACCCAGGCCCAGGCCCGCACAGCGAGCCAAGGACCCTGGCGGGGCCTCTCGTCCTGGCCCAGGCTCCATCCACCGCGGCGGGAGGCCGGCGACGGCAGCGGCCCTGCAAAGCTCCAGACCCAGTCGCGGGGGGTCGGGGAGGCCCCGCACGGAGGCAGGGGAGTGGAGCCGCACTGGCCCAGCTGTGCAACGTCAGCGAGGTGGTGACCCTCGGCAAGCCTCAGTTTTCCACTGTGTGGAATGGGCTCCTCACGGTCCCCACGCACAGGATTTCTGTGGGGATTAAGGAAGGTGGTCCGAGGACTCGGGGGGCAGTGTGACCTGCGACTCCAGAGCTGTGCAGGGCCCAGCACTCGCCCTCGCAGGAAGAGCTTTGCAGGCTGGATGGTGGGAAGGAGTCACCATTGCCCAACCCTGGGGGACCGGGGGGACCCCCTCAGCCCAAGAGCTCATGGATGGAGCAGGACAGAGGCCCGAGGCGCCCACACAGAGCCTGTCGGGACCGGGCTGAGCTCAGGCCGTGGGGTGGCGGCTAGTAGGGCTTACGGGGCACCTGCCAGGCCTTGGAAACTGCGCGCTCCCCGGTTTCGCCTGCCCCTCCCCCAGCAGAACAGCGGCCTATTTGTGAGCGCGGTTCCTGCTGCCCCGGGTCCTGGTGCGTCAGCGTCAGCGGGACTCCCGGGCATGGGGACGCCGGGCAGTGTAGGGAAACGGAGCGGCGACCTCACGGCCTGCGCTGCGGCGGGTGCTGGGGCAGGTGCACCAGTTCCCCAGAGTTTGGGGCTAAATTTAGAACCCGGCTTCCCAGCGAGCTCAGTCTGTTTAGTTGGAGGCGAAACGCAGAGCCGATGGAACTCACCTGCCTGTCACTGCCGCCGGCACGGGCCACAGCCCACGGAGGGGGCATAGGACGCTGACAGCTGCCCCGTCCCCAGGCCAGGGCTGCAAGGCCACCGTGGCAGGTGGGACGCGGGAGCCTCACACTGAGCCACGGCCGCGTGCCTGCCGACCAATGGCGTCCCCTCGGCGGAACCACGCCCAGCGTCGCCACGGAAGCTCCTGCTGCGTCTGAGTGTGACGCCGGGAGGGACGAGTCCCCGCCGGGCTGTGAGGCCCCAGCGTCCTGGTCTGTCGGGGTCACGGGATCAGCTACTTCCCAAGGCCAGCGCGGGGCACTGGCTCCGTGGCAGTCAGGCTTGGGGATTTATTGAGCACCTACTGTGTGCCAGGCCCAGGGCCAGGCCTGAGAATGCGGAGCCGCCAATCCACAGCAGTCTTCTAAAACTGGGGGTCCCCACCCCATTAGGGGGTCACAAGATCAATGTAGTGGCTCGTGGCCAGCACTTAAGAAGATGAAGTAAAACAGGAAAAATCGGAGGGAACTGCAAGTAGAGAGGGTAGATGTTGTTTTCTGGAACGTGTGCATACAGGTGAGCACTAGATTGTAATGTAAAATGTGTTGGTTGCTAAGGGCCAGAGTCTAGATGAGTCGCAGAAGTGCTGGGCTGCAGGGTGAAGTGTCCCAACACAGGGTGATCGTAGGTGGCAGAGAGAGGAGACACCTGGATCTGAATCCCGAACCCGTCACCAGCCATGAGATCCAGCATGGCTGAGTCTCCCAAGATGACGCTTCCCACAAGGGTTTAGTGAACGCAGAGGGACACTGCCCGGGTCCCAGCGCAGTGCCCGGCGCCCGTGGGGTGCTCAGGACACGGGGCTCTGTCACTGCCGTCAGCACCGAGACTGCAGGACAGAGGCTGGTCCTGGGGCTGCGGAGGCCGCACAGAAGCGCTGACCACGGCCCTGCGCTCGCAGGACACGTCAGAGTGTTGAAGGGTGACCGAGTCTGGGGGCGGAGCCGCGATCTCCCAAGGTGGGGGGCACCAAAGGGTCTTTCCAGGGAGCAGCTGCACCGGGGTGTCTGGAAGTAGGGTGAGCCGGGGGCAGGGCACGGCGGGCAGGAGGGTCGTGGTGCTGGGGCCCTTGGTGGGAGAAGGCTGTGCAAGGACACGGGAGCCGAGCACCGCCCTGGGACACGGGGACTGCCGTGGCCGAACGTGCCCCCTCCAAGGTTCAGGTGTTGAAACTCAACGGTTAATGCGACAGCATTACGGGGTGGGGCCATTAGAGGTGATGAGGCCACGAGGGCTCCTCTTCTCGCAAATGGGGTGATTAAGCCCTTTAGGAGCCTCCAGGCAGCACTTGCTCGCCCACCTGGCCAGGTGAGGGCGGCAGGAAGGCCCTCGCCAGACACCACGTGCCGGCACCTGGCTCTGGGGCTTCCACCTCCGCAGCTGTGAGCAGCACATTTCTGTTCCTTGTAGATTCCCAGCCCCAGGAGTTCTGCTGCAGCACATGCCAGCAGCATCACCCCGGGGGGACGGGGACGTGATCAGATTGGCTTTGAGGTTTAGCCTCTCAATCCGTGATGCTTTTCCCGCATGATTCTCTTTTTAAAACTGCTCCACCTGGCAGTTCCTCCCAGGTGTCTTGACTTCACAAGAGGGTCCCTCATTGGCTGGGCTGTTAAATTCGGCCTTCTAGGGAGGAGGCCTGAGTTTGCTTGGCATGGGCTGCCCCCGTCCAGTAGTGAGCTCACCGTCACTGGAGGTATGTGAGCAGAAGCTGACACAGGCCTAGGGAGGGGTGTGATGGAGACGATGGATCTAAGCGCTGAAGGACGTGTTTGCATCAGATGACCTTGGAGGCCCGTCGGTTCCAGGTTTGTCTGGCGGGAGGGTGGAGCCATAAGGTGTCCCAGGAATAGTTCTCTTCTCACGTGGAGGGCGAGGGGGGCCTGGGTGCCGGGTCAGCTGCCGCAGAGCCCCTTAAACACGGCAGGGAGGGGGCTGTGAGCTTTGCGCCCCGGACACCCCCGGGCCCCCTGCAGCGCTGCCAGAAGGAAGGCGGCGAGGCCTGTCTCTCTGTGGGGGCGGCACTGGAGCAGTCAGGGGCTCCACGAGTCACCGCATGGTTGCAGCACTGACGTGCTGACCGCACAGCCTGGTGTCACTGAGCTGCCGCGTGGGCAGGAAGGACAGGAGCTTTCGGTCTCACGGGCTGGGATTTTTTTTTTAAATTTCAGAATTTTACGGGGGTACGTACATTTGGTTACATAGTTTACTTTTGTACAGTTTGAGTCGAAGTTATAAGTGTGCCCATCACCCATACTGTGTGCACTGTACCCGTTAGGGGTGAACTTACCCATCCCCTCCTCCCCCACCCCCTAATTGATTTCCCTTGAGTTTTACTTCCATGTGTGCACGGAGGTGCTGATCAATCAGTTCCAATTTAGCAGTGGGTACAGGTGGTGCTTGTTTTTCCATTCTTGCAATACTTCACTTAGAACAATGGGCTCCAGTTCCATCCAGGTTGTTACAGAAGATCTAGATCACCATGGTTTTTTGTGGCTGAGTAGAACTCCATGGTATACCTAGACCACATTTTATTAACCCACTCATGTACTGATGGGTACTTGGGTTGTTTCCACCTCTTTGCAATTGTGAATTGTGCTGCTATAAACATTCTAGTGCAGATGTCTTTATTATAGAATGTCTTTTATTTCCTTTGGGTAGATGCCCAGTAATGGGATTGCTGGATCAAATGGTAGGTCTACTTGTATCTGTTTAAGCCCAACCAACCCGTGAGACCCGAGCACGGCGCCTGGACTCCCGGCCCTCGGAAACGGGGGTGGTTAGCGTGTGCTGCTTAAAGCTGCTGAGTTTGTGATAGTTTGTTACGCAGCATAGAAAACTAGTACCTACTTCCAACACTGTAAGTCGGCATGTGCTGTTTAAAGTTTCACCTTTTAGCGTACGTTTTCATTTCAATTTCGCTTTATGTCTAATTTATTAATAGATCATAAATTCACATGGTACCAGAATTTAAAACTAGCGTTTACAGTAAGAAGTCTTGTCTTGCTTCCCGGTTCCCAGTTATTCTGTTTCCCTCCCCAAGAGCGACCTGTGCTGGCAGTTTCCCTAAACCCGTCCGGGGAAGTTCCACCATCCACGCGCAGATGCCAGGCACGTGTGCGTTTGTCTTGTGGCAGTAGCTGTGCTGTGTGTCCCGTTCTGCGCCTGGTCTGTCAGTTGCTGTCGTGAAGATTATTCCAGATCAGTGCAGGTTCTTTCCTATTCAGACGGATGTATCATAATTTCATAGCCAGTCTCCAACTGATGGGCTTTTTGGTCGTGTTCAATCTTTTGTTTTCACAAACAATATTGGACTTTGTACATTTGTAACATGGCACAAATGTTAGTATGTGGGATGAATTTCTAGAAGTGGAATTTCAGGTCGGAAGGGCGTGTGTCTTTATGATAATGATAGATATTGTTTCTCCTTCATAAAATTCATAACGGTTCATTCTTTTGCCAACGATGTGTGAAACACCCTGTTTCTCTTATCTTGTGTCGATCTTTTTGCTTTTTGATAAGCCATTGGGTGAAAAATGATTTATCAGTGCATTTAATTTGAGGCTGGGTGTTATTTTCATAATTTCAAGAAATATATGTATTTTCTTTTCTGAAATCTATCTGTTCATATCCTTTACTTACTTTCTTATTTCTTTGTTGATTTTTTTTTCCAGATTGACATGTAGAGCTCTTTGTGATATAAATTGCAAATAGTGTATTTTTCCTAGATTGCATCTGATTTTATCATGGGCTTTGCAATATTTATTTCTATAAAATTGAATTTATTAATATTTTCCTTTTCTTCCTCCACCTTTCTCTCTCTCTTTCAGTTTCTGGGGTTGAGTCAGACTGAGAGAGTCCTTCTCCACTCCAAGATAATAATAAAAATGTCAATTATTATGCTTTAAAAATGTCAGTTAGATAGAGTGCAAGGAAATTGGTCCCTTTGAGATTGACCAATAAAAGAACCTCTGGTATGAACCACAGAGAAAGGAGAGATTTCAACTTTTAAAGCCAGAAAGTGGAGGCAAGTGTGGTCTTTCCTGGGCGCAGACCGAACGCAGGAATCGAGAAGGTCCCAGATCCGCTCTGGTGCCCAGATTGTGTCCAGCTCCAGGCTCGGTCACCCTGGGGGCTGGAGGCTCGTGATGCCAGCCAGTGCCTGTGTCCCCCTGTGAGTCGGCACCGCAGTCCCCTGCCCCAGCCTGCATGCCCGGCAGCATTGCCGCGAGCACCCAGCGCGACCATCGAGTGTGGGAAGGCCTTGGGAACTGCGCAGGCCTGTGCGAAGGCACGTGCCCATCTTAGTCACGCAGACTAGGCGCGCCCAGCCCGAGCCACGCCCTGGCTCTGCCGCTGACATTTCCCTGGCACCTGTCTTCTCTCCTCTGCTGGCATGGCCACTGCCGCGGCTCTGCGCCGTCTTGGCTGGACTCTTGCGGTAATGCCCCCCCGTGTCTGCTTGCCCTCCCCCGGCCTTCTGCTCCAGGCCCAGGCCGTGGAGGGGGACTGGCGGCACCTGGTCGGAGGCAGCCACGTCTGAGCCTGGGGCAGGTGGCCTCACTCCTCAGCCTCCCTTCTCCCTGCTCACGGCGGGTCAGGAACTCTGGCAGAAGCAGAGGTCATGGTGGCCGTGGGAGGGGCAGGGGCGCAGGAAGGGCCTTGCTTGCATTTTGGACCCCGGTGCTTGCCTGTGGGAGTCGTGGTGCCCCTTGCATTCCCAGCTGTCCTGCCACGGGGATTCAGCCGGGAAGGTCAGCAGATCTGCATCCCGGGGTGCTCCCTGATGCCACGTGCACTCTCCTGAGGCTGTACGAGGCCTTTGCAAGCCTGCGTCCCCCTCCCTACGCTGACAGGCTGTGCAGACGCAGTCCCCCCATGCTGGGCACCTGCCGCTGGGCTCTGTTGCCATAGCAACAAGGTAAGGCCGGCTGCCCAGACCCCAGGAGCTGCTTACAGCACAGGTCCAGCCCACCGTCACCTGTCACTGTGTTTTCCCGGCACTGCTGCAGGAGAATGCCTGGGATGAGACAGGAATGTTCTGAGACGGGAAATTTAAGTGGACGGGAAATTAGAGGCTCAACCAAACATATATGTCACTCCCCCATATATAGTTGCCACCACCAGCCCCAGACATAGGGTTTCCTGTCTCCTTGTCAGCTGGTGCCAGCCAGGAGAAAGGCGGCTACTTCCGCTGACATTCAGAGGTGTGCGGAGTAGGACACGCCCGTCTGGGAGCATCATGTGAAGTGGTCGGGAACGTCACTGATGCTCGACTGTGAGCTAATGAACTTGGCGCTTTGCCTGCTCCGGCTGCCGTAGCCAGATACGCACCACGGGCCCCCCCGGGCTGCACGGCAGAGGCTTGTATTCTCCGCCGTGGAGGCCGGGAGTCGGGAGCAGGAGCTGGCTGATCCGGCCTCTGCTCGGGACTCTCCTCCCGGCTTGCTGCCGGCGCCCGCCCGCTGTGCGCAAAGGCGGCCTTTCCTCCGCATCTCGGGCAGACGGAGCAGCTCTCCGGTCTCTTCTTACAGGGCGCTAATTCCATCGCGAGGGCCCCACTCGCATGACCTCAGCTAACCCCAGTGACCTCCCATAGGCCCCGTCGCCAAATGCCATCACCCTGGGGTCAGGGCTTCGACGTGTGAACTGTAGGAGGACACAAACAGTCCACAGCAGGGGACTTATGCTTTTGAGCGTGGCCTTCGGTACCTATCGGGAACCATTTCTGATTTCACTCATTTATAACTCAATTTTTTATTTTGAGTGTCGGGCACTATTAAGCGTCCTTGTTCACAGCAGTGAACAATACAGACAGAAATTTCTTCTGCCGTGCGGCTCGCCTGTTGGTGGTGAGGGAGGAAAACTAACAAGCGATGTCATCATCGGGGGTGACCGTGTGATCCAATAGCCCCAAGCAGGGGAGAGAGCCGGGGCGGCCGACGGGACTTGCTCTTTCACGGAGTGGTCGGGGCAGCCCTGGGCCCTGGCAGAGCCTCTGCAGTGGCCGTGGGCACGTGTCCTGCAGACCTCCTACCACCAGAGCGTAACTGGTCAAAGGCCCTGGCTGCGGCGCTTTCAAATCCGTCGCTGCTTTTGCGGAAGGCTCCGGCTCCCACCGCTTCTTCCTGCCAGCAGCTGCCCTCCCCTGCAAGATGTTAGACCCCCTGCCCACGCGTCAGCGCAGGGACCCCTGGCGTGTGGCTGAAGCGTCCTTGGCCTGCCCAGCCCCTGAGGACGCTTCCGCCCCGCCGTCTCCTCTTCTCCTTCCCTCGAGTCAGACTTGCCCCACTGCAACCCGGGCTTCCCTGCTCCGACCCCATTTCCTCTCACGGAGGCATTTCCCCTAATAACAGCCGAGCATGAGTAACCCCTCCCGGCACCTGCTTCTCAGAGGACCAGGACCGACGCAGATCTGAGAGAGTGAGCCCAGCGGATTGCTGAGGGAAAAGTGTTCTGGGCAGAGGGAACAGAGGCTGCATGTGCGTGCCCAGTTTGCGTTGAATCTGGGACTTGATTTTACCCTATTTACATCTAATAGGTCAGCCTGTGACTGTCTGGTGGACCCTGGCAGAGGACACCAGACTCACGGGTCAGAGGTAAAGATGGGGCCTCTGGTCAAAACGAGTCAGCAGGACAGGCCAGACCCAAGCGGAAGGGAACTGGACTCTTTCTCTCAGTGGGGACATTCGACCTCACGTTGCAAGGAGGCGTGGGCGTAGGGAGGACAGCAGTCGCAGCCAGTTTTCAAATGACACCAGAGTGAGGACTGAAGCCAGGTGCCGCAGACGCTTGAGGACACAGAAAATTCAGCGAGTGGTGGAGCAAGGATCGAGCACGTCACGGAGACCGGATCTCGGCCTCGCCCGGTTCCTCCCGAGACCTCTGGGGGCCGAGCACCCCCCCCTGCCCGGGCCAGCGGCTGCCTCCCGGTGGGGCTCGGAGAAAACAGCCCACGTCCCCGATGCCCTGGGACGCCAAGCGGGGCCCATCACGGGAGTCGCCACCGTGCACGTGGGTCTGGATTACGAGGTGGGGGGGCGGCTACGCGGGCTCCCGCCCGCCGGGTCACTCCCGCACTTGCCGGCTCCGGCGAGGAGTCAGGGCAGCGATTGCTCCTGCAGAGCGTAGCTGTCGGAAGTTTCTCTCGTCATCAGCTGACTTGCTGCGCTCCGCCACAGCCCTTGCGGTCCGTAACCATGGCAACAGTGCGCAGAGCGGCACACGCGCTTATTTTGGACTCCAGAAGCCGGAGCCGGGTTTATTTCCGTCTCTGGGCTTGGGGGGGGGGGGAGCGCTGGGCGGGTCTGGGGGCGGGGCCTGTCGCTGAGTGACTTCCGGCTGGGAACGCCTCCCCTGGGGACTCTGTTTCCCTGTGCAGCCAGGGGCTTGGGGCGACGCTCTGCGGGGCCTTCCGGCGGCGTCCTGTGCATCGAGGGTCGGTGTGCTCGGATCTGGGGGAGGCTGCGAGCGGGGAGCAGGCGGTGGCGTGTCGCCGCCTCTCTGCTAATTCCGTGTCCTCACTACATAATCACACCGTGAGATTCCCCGACTGAAGACGTTTTTTTAAAAATATCCTCCCCTGACTCCCCCGACTCGGTGCCCAGATTCGTGAATGGGGAAGGTGGGCGTTTGCAGCTCTTGGC
>JAQIFY010005651.1:0-10888 GCA_028533085.1 Varecia variegata | reverse complement strand
GTACAGAGATATCTCAAAGAACTAAAAGTAGACCTACCATTTGATCCAGCAATCCCACTACTGGGTATTTACCCAAAGGAAAAAAAGACATTTTATAAAAAAGATACCTGCACTCATATGTTTATAGCAGCACAATTCACAATCACAAAGATGTGGAAACAACCCAAATGCCCATCAATACATGAGTAGATTAATAAAATGTGGTATATGTATACTATGGAGTACTACTCAGCCATAAAAAAAATGGTGAACTAATACCCTTGTAACAACCTGGATGGAACTGGAGACCATTCTTCTAAGCGAAGTATCACAAGAATGGAAAAACCAACACCACATGTACTCACTATTAAACTGGAACTAATCAATCAACACTCATGTGCACATATAGTAGTAAAAGTCAGTAGAAACCAATCAAGTGGAAGGGGAGAGGGGGGTGGATAAATTCACACCTAACAGGTACAATGCATACTATCTTGGTGATGGGCACACTTATAACATTGACTCAAATGGCACAAAAGCAATTCATGTAACCAAAATGTTTTACCTCCACAATACTCTGAAATTAAAACAGAAAGAAAGAAAGAAAAGAAAGACAGCAAAGAGACAATGTAAACAACTCTGCCTAGCGGGTTGACCTGGCCTCCACTTGAGCATGGCCAAGAAACTCCAGATCGACTCAGAAAATATCAGATTTGAAAAGGAACTTAGAAATCATCTTATCCAGCCTCATTATTTTATAGATTGAGAATTCGACAGTCCAAGAGAGTTAAATAAGTTCTCCAAGATTACTCATCTTTGGACTCTTCTAGGTATTTACCAAAGAAGATCTCATACACACTTTGGTCAGCAACGGTAGTACTTGAAAGTGGGGCAAATGGATATTTCTTCTCCTATAGGACAGGAGTCAGCAAACTACAGCCTGTGGGCCAAATCTGCCTGACCCAAATCTGACCGTCCCGGCAAAGCCAGCCCAGGGCCTGTTTATGTGTGCACCCCACCCCCACCATCTGCCACCAGCACCACCACCTAAGAATATTTTTTTGAAGGAGAAAGGAAAGAAAGAGAAAAGAAAGAAGGAAAAAAAGAGAGGGAGAAAGAGAGGAAAGGAGGGAAGAGAGGGGAAAGGAGGAAGAAGAGAAAGGAGAGGAGGGGAAAATGTGCAACAGATTATACGTGGCCCAAAATGCCTAAAATATTCACTATCTGACCCTTTCTAGAAAAAGTTTGCCAATCCCTGCCACAGAATACTATATTGAGGTGACAAGAACATTAAGCAATAAAACACTGAAACCTTTCTATTTATGGATCTATATTCTGACTCAGGCCAAGAGAAAATTGGAAGCAGATCTGTTTTATCGTATAAAAGGTTTGGTGTGGTAAACATTAGTAATATGCAATAACACCCAGTTCTCTTTTACTTTGGGTACACAGAGAAATTCACTTCCCTGCCCCCTTGAAGTTAGGCATGGCCGTGTGACAAGCTCCGATAATGATAAAGTAAGTAGAAATGTTCCACTCAGGCTGAAGTATCTGATTGCCAGTGCTGCAGACTCCAGCCTCGTCTTTCCAGGCTGTGGTCAGCCTGCAGCCTCCCACTGAGCTGGTGCGATGGTGGCCGCTGAAGAACGACTGCAGAGCCCCCTGCTGATCCAAAATGAACATGCAGCACGTGCAAGAAACACCTTCGTTAAGAAACTGCTAAGATTTAGGAGGGAGGTTGTTGCCATAGCACACCTGGTCTAACCCGACTGATACAGTTGGTCTTTCAGTGGGGAAAATAGGAAATTGAAGATGCGTGCAAGAAGAGAGATCAATTGTCCAAAATCAGCTACATGGAGATTCCAGTCTGGAGGAAACTCTGGATGTTCATACTTAATTCCGTTAACTGTTCGTTTTTCACAAAAAATAATCTTAAAGAAACTACATGGACTGTATTAACAAAACATTTGTATTATCCATGTCAGATCAAGAAAAAAGCTATGTCACAATCACCCAGTATTTCTAACCAATTTTTCTTATCAGCTGTGCCATCATTATAAACTATCTTTATTGCTGTTTTTCCCAAATGCAAAAAAGTGGATTTATGACTTATCTTTTCTAAATAAAAACATTTGACTTGTTAATGTTTTAAAATAATATTTTAAAAGGAGAATCTCTTTTAAAGCTAGGCTATGGGAAAAGCAGCCTCCCAGTCTATAATAACCAGAGACATATCTATCCAGTTCATGGCCATTGCGACCTAGTGAAAGCCCATTCCACAACACGGATTTGTCCAGTTGGCAAAAACACTTACCAAGTGCTGCCAGAAGGGTCATAATTCCCAAAGGCACTGAAAGAGCCATCTTCCCTCTGATAGAGAAGTTCTCGCTGGTAACCTGAAGACACAAAAATGGACCAATATTCAACGTCATCATAACTTGAAATGAATGAAAGTTTCTAATCATGACCTCATATTGAGAAAGTACGGGCAGAGAAGGGTAAAGAAGAAATCAAACCAACAGCTAATATTGAGTGCTTTCTATTTTAAGTGCTGTAGGAAATTTAAAATGCCAGGGCTTTTCGAGCAGAATGCATAAAATAAGAACTGGGATATCCAGCAAGTAAAGTAAATTCAGAAGAATGCTATAGCGTGGATGACGCTTCTAGCCATTCAAAACCACACAGATTAAAGGTAGAGTTTTATTTAACTCTCTAGTGTTCACCATAATGGTTTCAATGCTTCGTCGTCTAAAATTGTTTGCTACCTAAGAAAAATACTATCTACGATATCAGAATTAAAGTTGAAGGTGAAACTAGAAATTAAACTATGAATAGTTAAACTGTTCATAGGCCAGCAATAGAAAGGGGAAAAATGCTAAATAATCTAAGACAATAGCTCTTAAATTTTTTGGTCATGGCCACTGAGATAAATCAAAAGACCACTGGTCCACCTACCACACCAATTCCATGTTTCTACTAAAAAAAAAAAAAAACGAACAGTATGCACTGGTGGTAATGAAGTATCAACATAGAAGTAAATTAGGAAGGAGGTTAAGGCTCATGTATCTGCTATAATAACAGCAGATGTTTCATATTTGCAAAACTATGCATACAGGTCTCAAAGTCCAGTAATTGAGAAATTGTAGGCCAAACACTACAGGATTCACCAAACAACCCACAATAAACTAACTAAAAATGAACTGAAAATGGCAATAATTTATCATTAAAAATCAAGAACATTTCCAGCTCAAGACATTATCAATGATTCTCTGATAATAAAGAATCCTTCCTGGCCGAGGCGGGTGGATTGCTCGAGGTCAGGAGTTCGAGACCAGCCTGAGCAAGAGCGAGACCCGGTCTCTACTAAAAATAGAAAGAAATTATCGGGCCAACTAAAAATATATATAGAAAAAAAATTAGCTGGGCATGGTGGCACATGCCTGTAGTCCCAGCTACTCGGGAGGCTGAGGCAGTAGGATCGCTTAAGCCCAGGAGTTTGAGGTTGCTGTGAGCTAGGCTGACGCCACGGCACTCACTCTAGCCCGGGCAACAAAGCGAGACTCTGTCTCAAAAAAAAAAGAATCCTTTCTGAAAACTACAGGATTCCACCATTGGCAGACGAGGGTGCACAGCCTGAGCGTGGCAGCATGGCTGGCAACCACACCCCTTCATGAAACATTGAATTCAATCCCCAGTGAACTCTAGTAACAGACAAGTTTTACTTTATGAATACCATGTTTTAGAAGCAACAATAACCATAAGTATTCATATTTGACTAACAAAACATGAGCTTTAATGTTTTAAAATTACAGTTAATCTGCTCTTGCCATTAAGTCTCAAAACTTTTTCCTTGACCTATTCCATAAGAAATCCTAGATTCAAAGTATCTGACTCAAGTAACAATAAAACAAAATGTGTGAAAAAAACAAGATACTATGTTACACGGTGACCTTTAAGACTTATTGAAAAGGAACATAAACATTTAAAGTGATGACAGAATTTTGCTTAATTTGAAGAAGGGAGCATTAGATTGTAATCTTTATGTTTATAACTGAAATATTATGGTACCATAATTAAATAACAAACTTTTATTCAACACTGCCTAGATGTCAAAGCCCTTTGCAGGTATTAACTCAGGTAATTCTCACAACCCTATGATGTTAATGCTATTATTATCCCCTTTTTTATAGATAATGAGACAAACTCAGAGAATACAGACACCATGCACAAGGCCATCTGGCTCCAAAGTCATTGTTTCCTAGTAATTCACAGAGCTCTTTCAATGATTAAACATGATAATATTAACATAAGCAAAGTCCCTAGTACAGTACCTTTTACATGGCAAGCTCTCAATAAACAATAGGCATTAGTCTGTAATACAGATATAGGGAAAGGCTTTCTAAGCAGATTTGACAAAATAAAAAAATTGATAAATTTGACCAAACAGTTTTTAAACTTTTCCATGGCAAAACACACTACAAGCAAGGCTAAAAAAACAAGTAACAAATTAAAAGAAATTGTTTGCAACATATAAGATGAATAAATAGCTAATATGAATAATAATATGTAAATTTTATTTATATGTTTATATGTTAATATTATATATACACATACAGAGAGAAAACTTTTTTAAACTTAGGGGAAAAGATAAAAAGTCCTGTGGAAAAAAGTGAACAGAAGACAAGAACAGAGGAGTCATAAAAGACAAAAATACAAAGACAAACTTTAATATATGAAAACACGTTCAACTTCACAATAGGAGAAATGCACATTAAACCTACACTGAGATACCACTTCTCACCCATTAGATTAACAGAGATTCAAAAGTCTGAGCATTCATTCTGTTGAGTGAGCTGTATGGAAACCAGCACTCACCCATTGCTAGAAGGAATTCAGCAGGGGCCAACTACTATAAAGGAGAATGTCCTTCTTACTCTTTGACCCAATAAACCCACTTCTAGGAATCTACCCTGAAGATATACCTCCCACAAATCCAAAAATATACATGCAAAAGATTATTCACTACAGCATTATTTGTAATTGTAAAATATTGGAAACTACCTAAATGTCCAAAAATTGGAGATTGGTTGAATACATCATAGTACATATACACAATGGAGTACACCATGCAGCTTTGAAAAAAGAATGAGAAATGTCTCTGTGAACTGACACACAGTAATTTCCCAGATATACTGTTAAGTAAAAAAAGGCAAAGTCTAAAATAGTATATGTATATATATATATATATACACACACACACTATATATATATGTACACTATATATCATACATAGTATACTACCTTTTGTGTAAGAAAAAGAGGAAATAAGAAAACATATATGCATATGTTTATTTTTGCAAAAAGATGGAGAGAGAAGATAAATTAGAAACTAATGAACTAGGTTACCCACAAGGGGTAGGGAGAAGGAAAAGGAGAGGGAGGGACACCCTTTTGGATATACATTTAAAATAAGTGTTATTTGGGGAAGCATGTTAATGTTCTACGTATTCAAAATATAAGATAAAAATAAGAATGGAAAAAATTAAGTGAAGGCATTATCACTACCTAGTTTACTTTTATCATATTTTAGTTTTCATATAACCTTGAAAAAAAAACAGTATAGTGTCTCTTTTTTCAGAAGCAGTCAGGGATCACAGAGAAGCAGATTAATTTTTTAATGTTCACAAAGTAAATTAGCAAGAGTCCAGGACATTTTCCCTCAATTTTCAAGTCAGGACTAAACTTTTCAGAAACCCAGAGTTTAACTGTGAACTCAATCTAACAGAAAAGAGGAAAGAAGAGAAGACAAGAGGGCGGGGGGTAGGGGAAAAGAGAAAAGAAGTTTGAGGCCCTGAAACACTACAGTATATACTTCTGTGAAAGAAGGACCAACCTCAAGGAGAGGACCATGTGCCTCCCAGCCCCTACATCACATCAACAACTGCGGTTCCAAGTCTGAGACATTGTGCAACTGGCAGGAGAGATGAGATCATGGAGATGAGATCAGTGCTTATGGAAATTACCCCTCAGGTGGCTGACCTCCAACATTCCCCGTTAATATCAACAACTAGCACTGTTCTTCCACTAGAAGCAGCCAGCCCAGGGGATAAGAGACCACATATAATCTCCAGTTGTGGAGTGAATTTCTTGAGCCAGCTTAGATAAAATGGAGAACCCAACCACCAGTTCTGCTCCCATGAAAAAATAAAGGAGGGAATCAGAACCAAGAGAGAAGAACTGGTGGAAGTCTCCTGTGAGGGTCCCTTTCTCATCCTAAACCAACCACGCATCATTGGAGAACCCTCAGCTGTTTATTCTCCAAATCATCCCAGGGTATCAGGCCTAATTCCCATCCCACAAGCAGAAAAGGATACTGCTGACTTGACTATAATGTTTGTTGTTAATGCAACAACTCAACGTTCCAATGTAGTCACCTAAGTTGGAAACTTCATCACAATAAACGAGAAATGCAAAAACATAGTTTTCTCCAAAAATTTATGAGGAAATGAGGTAAGAGTATCACCTTTAAGTTAATAGTTTTATGAACAGCTCTTGAGTTTGGGAAGTAATAGTATAATGAGACTTCCAGACACTTCTGAAAATTGAAATACAGAAGTCATGAAACTATTAGGATAATGACCTATGAACCGCTATTTATAAGGGGCACATAAAATACCTACTTTTCTAGGTCATGAGTTTTCTTTGGAATAACCATGAATGTAAAATCCTCAGAATTTATCATAATAAAGATGAAAGTACTGTTCACAGAAACACATCAAAGAGTAACGTTCTGAACATAATATGACTTGGCTTACTACAAGTATCAAAATCTCATGTAAATAAAAGTAGAATCAGTTCCTGTGACTACATCAAGCACTTTCGCTGGTAAAAAGCTAATAAAAAATATTCTCTGTACTAAAAAAAAAAAGTAATCATTATCAACTTTCTACTTTCTATGACATAAAATGGAAAATGAGAACTTTAGAGTTTTTTTTAAGCTTCACTATCGCCTCTAGTTATACTCATGACCAATGATAGCATCAGAATTCTGAAGCCTACTTTTTCTTGTGTTTTCAACTCGACTTGGCCTGAGTCTCACTTAAAAAATTGAGCTGCAGGCACTGTGATTTAAATATTTGAGGAAAACAAGTGATTTAAATCTTCAATTAGCAGGTTCAGGATTTCCAGTCCTTATCAAAAACAGTTTTCGTTTTATGGTTCTATTTTTCTTTTTGACAGCAAAGACACTTCAATGATGTAGCTGTTGTTTTGACCGAAAAAACAATGGGTTAGGTTACAGGGCTCCTGGGCCAAGCATGATTTAAGTAAAACAATGCGCCGTTCATAAATGACATTTAAATAATATTATCGTGACTCATACCAAAGCCACTTTAATTTCTTAAAAAATAAAAACAACTACAGTATATTTAAAGGACTTTGGCACATGTGATGGCAAAAGAAAAAGCAGAGTTTCTGAAATGAGACACTGACTTCATAATGAAAACCATTATACCAAGAAGCCTTTGTCCCCTACTTTGAAATATAATTTAGTTCAGCATGTGAGATGATGTACTTTGGGGAGCTCCATTGTGCTGACTTTTACCGGCTGACTTCACCAAGAGTAACACATCAAAATCACTGGTCACAGTTCCTAGCTGATAAGGACATGCCAAGGCCAGGTGGAACTGCTGGTGTCCACAGATAATCACTACATGTAGGAGCACCTCAGAGACCTTCTAGGCCCAATCTCCACCGTAGGATGATGAACCTAAAGTCCAAGAAGTTCATACTGATAGTAACTCATTCATCCATTCTGTATTTACTGAGGTGACCACATAGCAACACAATGAAGAAGAGACTAAACACGGCCCCCACTGTCACAGAGCCCACCCTCTAAGTGCGGAAGACGGATGATGGACAGAATAATATTAAAGAATGTTAAGTGAAAAAAATAAAATAGAGTAGCATAAATGAGACTTACTAACTGGTCAGGGAAGGCTACTCTGAAGGAAACACCACCTGAATGATGAAAAGGAGGCAGCCACTGAAAGATCTGGGAAGAGCACTCCAGGAGAGGTGGAACAAGGCTCAAGGCCCTGACACACTGTGGAGCTGGGAGGGCTCCGGATGCAGCCACACGGGGAGCCCAGAGTGGCGCCAGATGGGGCAGAGAGGGAGGCCCAGCCAGTTCACTCAGGACCTTGAAGGCTGAGGCCAGGAACCCACTGGAGGATTTTAAGCAAGCACGTGGCAGGATCTTGATGTTTTCAAAAGATCCCTTTTCTATCACGTGGAGAATGTCACAAAGGCAGTGAACACAGAAGCAGATAGACTGCCCGGGAAGCCACCGGAGCAGGGCAGGTGACCAATGATGCTGTTTGCACGGAACAACTAACAGTAGGACGGAGAGAAGTGGAAGCATTTTATCATTTGTTTTTAGAGACAGAATGGACAGGATTTACTTGCTGACTTTAGGCCTTGGTTCCAGTTAGAAGCAACTAACTCTACTATAGCTGATATTTGTTGTGCACTTACTATGTGTTGAATCAAATGCTAAAATATCTCATTTAATTCTCAAAACAGCCTCACCAAAGGGGTTCTTTTATTACCCCTGTCTTACAGGTGAGAAAATGGAGCCTCAGAGAGGCTGTGGAAACCGGCCCAAGGTCCTCCCAAGGGCCAGGAGTTAGCATGCAGGTCTGACTGCCTCCACAACCCTCACTGGAACCCCTGGCCTCTACGTCCTCCCCAGGGAGACTCCCCTGCATTACAGCATCATGCTCATCATTCTGAACAATCTGGAAGATCTTTTAGCATTTACAGAACAATGCTTCTTTTGCCCTCTGGCCACTCTGCACTTTCTAATGACCAACAAATGTGAGGAAGGCTCCCAAGCAATCAGCAGAGTTGCCCAGAGGGCTACTTTGGAAAACTACAGTTTGGCACCCACCTGGTCAGGACCAGCCTGAAAGACCAGTGATGCTTCTGGAAAAGAGCAGACAATGAGGATCTGAACCACTTATTTTGAGGACAGCTGCTGACCCAGAGCAATATATCTAGGACACAAACTCAAATTATTTTTAAGGAATGAGTTATCACTCCTTAAATGGTTCAAGCTATCTAAAATTTATCGTCTTTTTAAAGCATTACTCTTTGATTAGGCAAAGTGACAGTTCATAAAGCATATATAAATATGAAACTTGTGGCATTTTCAAAGATATTTTACTTTATGAAAATATCCCAAAGAATGCATACCAAATTATAAAACACCAATCTAATTCCTATATACATACTTTTTTTTTTAAGACAGAGTCTTGCTCTGTCTCCAGAGTAGAGTGCAGAGGCATCATTGTAGCTCACGGCAACCTCAAACTCCTGGGCTCAAGTGATCCTCCTGCCTCAGCCTCCCAAGTAGCTGGGACTACAAGCGTGCCCCAAGATGCCAAGATAATCTTTCTATTTTTAGTAGAGATGGGGTCTTGCTCAGGTTGGTCTCAACTCCTCAGCTCAAACAATCCTCCCACCTCAGCCTCCCAGAGTGCTAGGATTACAGGTCTGAGCCACCGCACCAGCCTAATTCCTGGGTACTTTCTACTTGAAACCAAACAAACTAAATCTTCAGTACAAATTGGAATCTCGTTTTCAAAAGGTGAAAATTGTTATCATTTGGTATTACAACAATGCCAAATATTTTTTATTTATCTCCTTAATTATAGCCATTAGGCCAATGTATAAAGATCTCATTTGTTTTTAGCATGGCACACAATATGCCACAGAGACCACTTGGTACCACTTCTTAGACTTAATTATAATTCAAATTTTTAAAAAGCAGTTCTTGTATGTATGTATTTCTATATATATGAGACTGATATATAATATGACTGATCCACAAACATGTACAAAGAAGGATAATTTTACATGGGCAATTCTGTACAGAAAACATCAACTTTTGCCAGATCTTTGAGAATTTCCCAGAGGACCTAACCACCTCCTGGGTTTGAGGGCCAGCCACAGTGTCTTCAGGGCTTGGCCATAATCTGAGGGTGAATATGCCCTTATGTCCTTCCCCACTCAGAACTCAGGTCCCGCTCAGCCCTGACTCCAAACCCTGGTCTCCTCTGGTCTGTACTCTCACACACCGCATCGTTCCTGACTCACAACCCCTTGATTCCCGCTCAGCCTTCGTCTGTGTCATCCTACCCCGGGGACATCTCTGGACACTGACTCCGGCTCATTTACTAGAACCCAACACTGTACCACTCACCGCAGTCTAATCCGACACCAGAGGGGCTAACGTTTGCCGTCTCCTTCCCTACAGGACCCCATGTTTCTCCCTCACCATCTCATCAGAACCCCCATTGGGACCTCTGGCGCGTTGGTGGTACTCAAGCATCTTGGCCTAATTCCTGGTCCTTCCCATCCTACCCCTCTGCTTCTAACAATCCAAGAGCATTGCAGACTAGAACTATACCACGGTGTTCTGAGGAAGAGGGTGGGCTTCGGAGCCAGACCACTGGCGGGGGTTGGGGGCAAGAGTTAACCATGAGCAAGTTATTTAACTTCCCTGTGCCTCAATTTCCTCATCTTTAAAGTGGAAATAACAACAGTGCACCCACCTCCTAGAGTTTTTGCAAGAATTAAATGAAACGTGGAAAACATTTAAACAGAGTTAGTTGCTATTACTATTATTACATAGAATTAGTTTAGGACACACAGGTGGCTACATAATGAGGGAACCTGGAAGAAAGGCTCACCTCAAAATGGTGTCTTTATGGGTATATTCACACCTAATGGGTGCAGTGCGCACCATCTGGGGAATGGACACGCTTGAAGCTCTGACTTGGGTGGGGCTAAAGCAATATATGTAACCTAAACATTTGTACCCCCGTAATATGCTGAAATTAAAAAA
>JAQIFY010000565.1:0-14973 GCA_028533085.1 Varecia variegata | reverse complement strand
TCTGTATCCTGAAGAATAACTAGCAACTGGAGGATTTCCCAGGAGTGATAAGAAGGCAGGCAGGTGGGATCACAGCATGTGCAAAGGCCTGGAGGCAGCCATAGGTACTGTGAATTTGTTAATCAGAGAGGAGATTGGTCTGGCTGGAACGGGGAGTGCGCGTAGTGAAGTAGAGGTAATAAGACAATGGATCGGTGTGATGGTCACGCCTGTAATATCAGATACTCAGGAGGCTGAGGCAGGAGGATCACTTGAGGCCAGCGGTATAAGACCAGCCTGGGCAAGAGAATGAGACCCTGTCTCTAAAAAAAAAAAAAAAAAAAAAAAAAGGACTTTGGAGTTGGGTGACATCAAATCATCAAATTCAAGAGGGTGGAAGCAGGCGGGGTAGCATTCAGTTTCAGTTTTGATGAGTTGTTAACGTTCAGTGCTAAGTGCTATGATGGTCATGATGATGAAAGCAGTGATTCAGGAAGAATAATCTAGTGGAATCATTCCCATTAGGAATGGGAAAGGAGGCAGAGTTTTAAGTGTTACTACGAAGGAAGAATCCACACTACCCAGAAAGACCGGGAAAGGGAGGCTGGGGTAAGAAGATGGGTTGGGCCTCACTTTCTCCATGTACAAAAGAAGTAGCACCTGCTGCACTCACCTCCCAGGACTGAGCTAAGCATCCCGTGATATGGCTATGAAACCACTCGAATAGGACAGAAGTTTTAGACACCCAAGGGATTACTATTGTTGCAGGGATGATTCACTTGGTGAGCAGTGTTTATTTTAGGACCGAGGGAGGTAAGGTTGGGAAAGAATAGGACTTATTTGTGGACATGTCTGCCCAGCTCCCCCTCCCTTTATCCTCTCCAGCCCGATGGATCTACAGCCTAACACATCTCTTCTCCCCTCTCCTAGTCTGTGCCCACTGTTCTTCCAGTCTCCCGGCTCCAATCTGAGCACTTGACTCCAGCTACCTTAGGGACCTGAAATTTTCCCCTTTCCCTCCGCCCCACCACAAGCACACAGTAGTCAGGAGACTGTGCCAGGAAGAGCATTTGTCCTGGGCGGCTCTGGCCAGCTACTGCTATTGGCGAGCAGCCTGGGAGCCTGAAGCTGTACCTGAAATGGCCCCATTGGAGGAGACACTGACCCAGCCGGTAGACTCTGACCTGCAGTGTCTTGTCTTAACCTTCATATCTACTAATATCTGCTGGTCTACTTAGTTCCCTGCCCCATGTTAATTTGCTGAGAAAACAGAGCCCTTTCCACTTTGCTGTGCTCATTCTGCACTGCCCTGTGTTATGTTATTTTATAGACTGAATGTTTCTGTGTCCCCCAAAAATTCTTATATTGAAACCTAATCCCCGAGGTGATGGTGTTAGGAGATGAGGCTTTGGGAGTGGATTAGTGTATGAGGGCAGAACCCTCATAAATGGGACTGGTGGCCTTAAGATAAATAAGAGGGGCCCCCAGAGCTCTCTTTCCTCTTCCACCATGTGAAGACATGGTGCAAAGACAGCCATCTATGAACCAGCATGCAGACCTTCACCAGACGCCGAATCTGCTGGTGCCTTGATCTTGAACTTCCCAGCCTCCAGAACTGCGAGAAATAAATTCTGTTGTTTATAAGCTACCCAGTCTATGGTATTCTGTTATAGCAGCCCAAATGAAATAAGACATTTTAACAATAATGAGATTCTGGGTTTGTATTGTCCTTGTCATTTCCAAGCATGTTCACAAACATTTTCATTAAGGGGCATATAGCAAAGGGTAGCATTATCATGTGTGGGTTTCAATCCCAGCTTCATGACTTACCAACCAGTTACCTGTGTTCTGTAGGCCTTGGTCTCCTCATCTGTGAAATGGGATAGCAATAGGACCTACTTCCTGAGTGATGTGAGGATTGAATGAAGCTCCCTGGAGTGCCTGGCAGGTCATGGTGACGGGGTAGGGCCCCCCTTTCAAAGTGCCTGCAGGCTAGTTGGAAAGACACATGAAAAGAAAAAAGTGGGCTTTTTTTGGGCTGCCTGGGCTTTTGTTAATAAATTTCCAGCGGGACGTTTCCGCCACTTGCCTTTTTTTAGAGACATGAAGGGAGGAGAATTGAAAACATTTCCTATGTTGAAATGAAAGGCACTATTTAATCTTGTCACCATCTGCCTTCGCTCTAGGCTGGGAGCCCGCAGGCCCGGCTCCCTGTTTCCTAGCGACAGGGCAGGCACACCTTCCCCATCAGATAAAAACACCAACTGCAGGGAACATTCTTGCCCAGGGAGCTGGGAATGAGCCACCCCAGACCACGAGTGTTGCCCATCCTCCCCTGGATGTTTCTCTTTAACCAAACAGGCCAGCCTGTTCTCCCTCCCCAGGGTCCCACTGCAGCAGGGCCAGCCCTTCATTAGTTTGTGAAGTCGTTGAAGCAACCCTTGGTGCCCCAAGCCCCTCTTCTTCCTCAGCAAAGGTCCTAGGGCTGCCATAACAGAATACCACAACCTGGATGGCTTTCAACAGAAGATATCTGTTTTCTCTCAGTTCTGGAGACCAGAAGTCCACACTCAAGGTGTGTGCAGGGCTGGTTCTTTCTGGAGGCTGGTGGGGAAAACCCGCTCGGTGCCTGTCTCCGGGCTCCCAGTGGCTCCGGCAATCCTTGGGGTTCCTTGGCCTGCAGGTGCATCGCTCCAGTCTCTGCCTCCTCTCCACGTGGCTTTGCTTTCTGTGACTCTTTGTGTCTTCTCCTTTTCTGTCTCTCATAAGGATACTTGTCATTGGATTTAGGGCCTAATCCAGAATGTTCTCCTCTGGAGATCCTTACTTAATTACCTCTGCAGAGGCCCTTATTCTAAATAAGACCACATTCTGAGATTGCAGGTGGCCATATCTTTTGGGGGCAGACCACTATTCATAATTCACAGTAGCTGCTGCAGAGGTTATTATTTTACTTGGGCTCCTCCCCTGTGGGAGAGAAGGTTTGATAAACTACTGTTAGGGATAGTATGTGGGATGCCCCTTGATCCATAGCCAATGGTAGATAATTTGAAACTGGAGCTTGGGACAGGGCACCACCTTAACCAAAGAGGATGCAGCCCTCATGGTGGACTATCAGGTGTGGTGATCCCCCAGGGAGATATTTACTGGCAAAGGGACTACCTGGTTATCTTACTACTCCAGGGGAAGCCATGCCCTGTGCAGTTGTGCAAACAGGAGAGAGTTATGCCTGCATCGTTCTCCTAGCAGGAGGGGCCCCTGCGCCTCCTTCTGCTTCCTGCAGGGCACTGTTGGAACTCTTCCTCCTCTGCCATCAGTGGAGTGCCCTACTGGTGGTTCTGGCCCACCTGGAAGCAGGGTGTGCCGGGGGGTCCCCAGGCTCTGTGAAGGACCCTCCCTGTTTACCTTCCCTTTCACAAACAAGACAGCTGCCTCCAGGTCTGAGTGGGTCTCCAGCTCCCCAAACAGCCCCCTCACTGATGGCTGACACCTGACCGTCTGAAATTCATTTCTTGTATTCTTATTTTTATTTTTCAAAATGTCATATGCAAAAACAAAGCAAAACAAAACCCAAAACTATCACATGTATTTATTTTTATTTGAACAGGTAATACATTCTCATAGTTTTAGAATCAAAAGGAACAAAAGGTTATGCTGTGAAAATTCTCCCTCCCACTCCTGTCTCCCAACCACCCAGTTTGTCTCAGCCTTCAGGCTTTTGTATTCTCCAGAGATATATGCGTAGCCATATATTTTCTTTTTCCCTTCTTTTCTTCATAAACTATGCCTAGTTTTGTAACTTGCTATTTTCACCTCATAATATATTTGGGGGATCTTTCTTTATCGTTCATAGAGAGCCGCATAGTAATCGTTTAGGCTGTATGCATTGATACTCCAATTGATAATGCATTGCTCTAGTAACGTTACCCAGTCTCCTACTGCGGGACACAAAGATTGTTTCTTATGTTGCCTGCTGCTACAAACAAGGCTGCAACAAATTACTTTGTGTATGCACCATGTCATGCAAGCGTGTGGGTAAATCTATAGAAGTGGCATTGCTGGTCTTCACCTCACTCTGCCACACACTTTCCAGGCTCCCAGGCATGGGACTAAATGGTACCACCTCCCAGGGCCTGGCTGGTTTATTTTACGACGGTACGTGCTCTGTGGGTGGAAATGAGAAACACACCTTGATGTGGTAGTTACCGATGCAGCACATTAAATCTAATGTGATTAAAAAGACCGTATAATTTTTATGCTGCTATTAAAACCTGCCGTAAGCTGAAGCCTTGCCCCCATGCAAGGTCTGCACTGAGCCGCCTCAGGAGGGACTGGTGCTGGGGACTGCGGGCCTGCGTCCTAGCGTCCTGGCTCCAGCTCTGCTCTGTGAGACCTGGGCAAGTCACTCACCATCCTTGGGACAGTAGGTATGTTAATCCCTGTCACTCCCTGAGGGAGTGGGTGGGGTGGGCAAATATGTTCAGACCTGAGGATGGGTGGGCAAATATGTTCCAGAGCTTACTGCAAGCCATGCCCCCAACAGCAATCACCGTGGCTTATTTATTTATTATTTATAAGTAACTTATTATAATAAATTATTTATTAATAACCATGGCCATGGAATAAAGTGAACTCCATTCATCCTTCCTGCTGGTGAATTGATTTCCAGTTTTGTGTCCTCGGCTCTCTGAAAGAAAGACAAGGTGGAGGGAGCATCTTCCATTTTGTGATTACCCGGCCTGCCCAGGCAGGGCGCACAGGTCTGTGGGGCCGGGCCTGGCAGCCCTGGGGGCCGGGAGGCAGCTGTGGAGGGCCAGGACCAGGTGAGGGGACTTTCTGCCTGGAGGGAGGTCCTGACAACGAGCATTTTCCTGGTACTTTACAAAGTGCTTTCTCTTGCACTTTCCCAGTTAATATGAGCTGTGGCCAGAGTCTTAGTTATAGCAGATTTTAAGCAGAAAAAGAACCTAAGGCATATTTGGGGGAGTGGCTCACAGACTTGCCTTCCATGTGAAGCATGCAGCTCGGAAATCAGGCGGGAACCAGGGGAAGACAAGGTGACCAGAGTGCAAATCACTCCCCAGGAATGAGGAGCTGAGGACCCCACAGCCTCAGACACTGGACGTCACCACAGGCAGCCTGGCCACTGCCCAGGCTGGACACCAGCACCAGATGCCGAGGTGACCTGTTACCACAGCTGACATCCCTGTTGCCCCCTCAGCCACCTGGGGGGCCCATGGCGCCTCCCCTGTGCCTGCATTTTAAGTCGCTCACTCCAGAATGAGCCCCCACACCCCCTTCTGCCTCGATCCCCAGTGAATGAAGCCTGGGTTGCAGCCTGCACCCCGACCACCAGGGAGGTGGAAGAAAGTGGGTGGCCTTCACTTCTCACCTGGGAAGCCAGCCCACTTCCATAAAGACTTCTGGAATGGACCCCTCAGTCCTAAGGGGCTGAGGTCAGATGCAGGGCAGAAAAGGGCAACTGTTCTCAGCCATGTTGGGGTTTGGGTTGCTAGATGCACCTTCTCCTTGTAGAAGGATGCTGGGAGTGGGGTCTTCCATGAGTCAGGGCAGCTGGGGCTTTAGTGGGGACTCTGTGCAGACCTGTCCTGACCGTGCACTTACTGCTCATGACTAGCATGCCACGCACGAGGGGATTATTGGCTGACGTCCCATCTTCCCACCTTCCTTTCCAGTGGGTCTGGTGGCAGGTAGGTGGGACCTAGAGCACACTCTCACGTCCATTAGAAACCCACAGCCCTTACGCTGTCACAGTACCCCTTTTTAACCTTAAAATCATGCTATGTTTTTTTGTCCTTTGGAAAATATTTGCTGGGAAACAGAGCTTCAGTAGAAATGTAAGATGTTAAAGAGAGTTTACTGGAAACACGCAGTGTAAAATAAAACGAAAAAGAGAAAAAATAAAAAAGATGTTAAAGGGAGAAATGGGAGATGCGGCAGAGGGAGAATGGCCAGGCTGGGAGGTGGTGCAGCCGCTGGCTCAGCCTCAGTGCCACCAGCTCCGGGGGCACAGTGGCGAGTGAGGCCTGCCCGTGTTCCCACTGCACAGCTGGAGAGATTCGGCTGGCAGGGCACAGAGGGACCTAGCTCAGGGCCTGGCTGCACGTAGTAGGTCCTCAGAGAGAGGTGATGAGGGTGGTGGTGGAGATGCAGGTAGAGCTAGAAGGACCCCAGGGCTCACTTTGTCCAACCTCCACATGTTACAGTGAAGGAAACCAAGGCGCAGAGCAAGGGGCGGTGAGTTGCCCAGGGTGACTCAGTAGGGTAGGGGCAGATTGAAGGTCAAGGCGTGGCCCAGCATGTGGGCCACACCAGCAGGGCACTGACAGGTGATGGGTAATGTGGCCCTAGAGCTTTAACGGGAATATGAGCCGTCAGGGACCTCATTAAAATGCGGGCTCTGCTTCAGCAGGTCTGTGGCATTTCTCACCACGCCTGCCGGGCCTGAGGCTGCACTTTGAGGGCTGAGGCTTTAGAGCAGTGGTCCGCAAGCCTGGCAGCACATTGCAATCACTCAGGGAGATTTTACAAACGACTGATGCTTGGGACCAGGGATTCTAACTGAACAGGAGGTGGTTAGAGGGTCAGAGGTAGTTCTTAAAGGTTCTCAAGTGTGTCTCGTGTGCAGCCAGGTGGAGAAGGACTATGTTAGGGGCTTAAAAGCCAGTGGCCACCTGTGAGGAGAGGTTTTAGGAGTGCAGCGAGAGCTCCTGCTTGCACAGGGCAGAGCCTCTGAGTCTGCAGGTCCAGCTAAGTTTAAATATGCGAATGTCTCCGGGAGAGGTGCAGGCCTCCCTGACGGAGGTACTGGGTGCCTGGAGCCGCCCTGAAGGGAAGGTGTGCTCAAAGGGGGCTGGAGCAAGGAGGTAGATTCCGGGACTGTAGGATTCTGCTCCTGGCCAAGGGACCCCCGTTTAGGAGGTGAGGGAAGGCCTTAGTGAGCACACCGTGGGATGCAGGTCTGACTGGGAAGGCTGGAAGGGGTGCCGTGAAGGAGACTCCCCAGGTGGGCCTGCCTCCAGCCCTGCAAGTCCTGCCTTTCCCTCTAGGGTCTCTCTCTGGCCACTGCTGCACCCTGACACCCCTGCATTCCCTATAAGGCTCGGCCGTAAGGTGCACCGTCCACCTCAGCACACCTAAGCACGCTGGAATTCGCCAGGGGATGTCACTGAATTCAAAGGCAAAATACTCCCGAGGAAAAGCCGTGGCAGAAGGGCTCTGGCGGTCAGAGGAGACGGGGAAGTGCACTGCTCTGTGCCCTCCTGGAGATGGACAAGGCCCGTTAGCAGAGGAAGGTTCTGGGAAATCCTGCTGGAAGAGTAAGCCCAATGAGCTTTGTTCAATCTAGTGTTTCGAGGTGCATTAGAATGTGGACACCTTTTATTGGAGAATAACCACTGATGCACTGCAGGGATTGTGTACCACCTTTCCTGGAGGCTCGACAACAAGACTGATGCACAACTTCTTCAGATTGGGAGGTGCAGGGCCAGCTGGAGGTGGAGGTGTGGCCTCTGTCACCTCTCAGCAGCCCTGCGGTCCAGGGAGCCCTCTGTGCCCTGATGGAATGTGTCCTTTCTTACATTGGAGGGGGGTGTTAAGAGTAGGAGCTGAGTCTTCAGGGACCAGGGTTCAAGTCCTAGCTCTATTGTTCACCAGCTGTGTGCCCTTAGACAAATTCCTTCACTCCTCTGAGCCTTGATTCCCTCATTGGTTAAAAAGGTTCCTACCTTACAGTGTTGTGAGAACTCAATGAGACAACTTTTTTCTTTTCTAAGAGTCTCACTCTGTCGTCCTGGGTAGAGGGTAGTGGTGTCATCATAGCTCACTGAAACCTCAAACTCCTGGGCCCAAGTGATCCTCCTGCCTCAGCCTCCTGAGTAGCTAGAACTACAGGAATGCACCACAACGCCCTGCTAATTTTTCTATTTTTAATAGAGACAAGGTCTCACTCTTGCTCAGGCTGGTCTTGAACTCCTGAGCTCAAGCAATCCTCCTGCCTCAGCCTCCCAGAGTGTTAGGATTACAGGTGTGAGCCACAGCACCCGGCCCATAAAATGTTTTTTTAAAAATTCTTGTTGTTGTTGTGCCAATCCCTAGCCCTACCATCCCACCTGTCCTTGGCAGCCAATGCAAGTGCCCCTCCTAGGGAGGCCATTCCTGACTCCCTGGCCTCCACTGAGTGGACCCTCCTCTGTGTACCTGGCCCACACTCTGCCTTGCTCCAGGGCTGTCTCCTGAGGGTGAGGGACCACACTGGAGGAAGAATCCAGGCTGCAAAAATGTCAGAACTGTGGCAGACCCAGCATGGGAGGAGTTGAGACCCTGGGAACTAGGGGAGGTGTCCCCCTCCTCGAGCTGGGGGGCTCAAAGGCAGCTGCCACCCTTGAGTTTGCCTCTGAGACAGTCCCTTTATTGCCACCAGGAAACCTGTTCTGGTCGTTTGACTCATTCTGTGTGTATACAGCTGTGTGCACCACGGTATTGTTCCTGCTGGAAAAGGCCAAATATTTTTCTGTCAGTGATTTTTTTTTTTTAGCCTGACTTGATAACAGGTGCTTTCTGAAGCTCCTTTGTTACAGCCCAAAGCTAGTATTTATCGTGGTATTTATGGCTGTCGTAACGAACCTTTGGGAGAAACACTAAAAGGCAAAAGCCGAAGCCCTGATGGCGGACTGCCGTGCGCTGCCTGACGTCCCCTGCACCGCTGGGCAGCGCGGGGCATGTGGGGCCTCACTCTGAAACCCTGCTGCAGACAATTTCTCCAAGCTCTGGACGCCTTCTCTGGAGGAAGCCCCTCACCACCCCACCCCACACACCCCCTGTCCCAGGGTGAACTGAGGCAGGAGCTGGTTTCTCCTTCCCCTAACGGCAGCGTCAGCTGCTCCCTGCTGCAGTGAATGCTGGCGCAAGGCAGCTGGGGTCCGTCCCAGCCCCACGTGGAGCAAGGAAGCTCTGCTCCCACCAGGCAAACGCTCCCTGAGCGGGAACCAGCAACTCAACCGCAGCCCAGGACACCAGAGGCTTCCGTGGCTCCCGTGTTCCGCAGGGCTGCCGGGGCGCCAGGGGAGAGGGTCGCTCCTGACCTCAGACCTCTCCAAGTTGTGTTTTTTCCACTGCCTGTGCCCAGACAACATGAACTGTCAGAGTCCTTAGGCAGGGTCCTTGCTGAGCGATGGTGAATCCCACTTAAGTCACCCCGAGTGACTCTCAGAATCATGGAACAGAGGAACTGCAAAGCCACGTAACTCCCAGAGTTAGTGAATCCCAGGGAGGTTAAATGATTTGCCCAGGAGCCTTGGCTGGTTAAGGGAAACTGTGGGGCTAAAACTCAGGTCTCCCAAACATTTGGGTCACTCTCCCTTCTCACTGCCCCAAAGTGTTGGGTGAATGACGACCAGAAAGAGCAGCGTTTCCACACTGACCCACTTGAGAGCCCGCACACACATGTGTCTGGGTAGGCACAGACGCCCCCCTACGCCAGATTTGGAGTTCATATGCCATGTGTGAATACCCACGTACGTGCACATGTGTAAGTCTCTTTTATCCACAGCAGAGCTTGAGAAGTGGAAACCAAGGACATGTTCAGTACAGTAGACCCCAGCTCTGTCCCCACGCATTTATTCAGCTCAGGAAGGGCTGTGCTGCGTGGTGGCCAGTGCAGAAGATGCCGGGAGCACCGAGGGCCACACAGCTTGTCACATCAGAGACATCCTGGGGGCTGGGGTAGCTCAGGAGTGTGGGGCAGACAGGAGAAGAGGGGGAACTGTAGGGGAGGGAAAGCTTCCCCTCTACCCTCTGAGAGTCCCATAACCGAGTCTGTGGAATAAACTGACTGCAGGCAGATTAACAGGAGAAAAGATACAGAAATTGATTACATGCACGGAGACATCACAGGAAAGAAGTGATTTCCCGCAACCCAGTGAGATCTAGAAGCTCATATACCCTCTTCATAGAGGGGAGAGGAGGGGGGATGTAGGCAACTTAGGGCAGAGTGAATGATTATGGGAAAGATGAATGGGCCTTGAGAAGAGGAGGTGACAGACTGTGACAAAGTCTGTCTGGGGTGTGACCCCCAGTCTCCTGTGACAGGAGTTAATCTTCCCTGGCTATGAGATAGATCCCAGGGATTCACAACAATTGTGTTCTATTTTGAAGGTCTGTCTCTAGGCCAACAAGGGGAGCTCAGGGAAAGCCTCTGCCTGCATCTGCTGTCCCCCATGTGCCCTCAGTTCGAAGCAATCAGCTCACCAAAGTGGCATATTTGGGGGTGGCATTTCCTGAACTCCAAACTCAACCCCACCATCTCCTCCTGCCTGCGAATTCCCTCTAGCCCAGTGAAATACTGACTCTGGGCGCATCCAGAGGATGAACAATTGCCAGGACCCAAGTGGAACTGTAGAGGACCCCCCCTACTCAGACCTCTGTTCTCATCCTGCCCTGATGTCACTCACTGGGGGATCTGGGCAGAGAGACCAAGAGTAGGAAGGGACGGAGGGCGCCCTGAGCAGAGATGCCAGGCCAGGGCAAAGCCTTTGGACACTACTGCTGCAGCACAGGTGGGCACCTTGAGGCTGATGGCGCTTCTTCCAAGAGCCAGGTAGATCCCTTCTAGAGTCATGTTGGTGGCTGTCCTCAGGTGTGACTTTGTGACTTAGAGCAAGACTCAGGAGTGACAGGGCCTGAAGCCTCACCATGAGTGTTTCCGGGGCACTGCACATCCTCACCCCAGAGGGCCACAGGTATGCACTATGATCAGATGAAATATGGGGTACACTCTGAGGAGACCCACACACTGTGGTGGCCTTTGCCCCAAGGCCTTGGTTCCATCTTATGGGGCTGGCCACTGAGGGTAGGGCCCAAGTCGGGAGGATACAGGTTGGGTCAGGGCAGAAAGAACACTTGATTTTACAGGGTTCTGTCCAATAAGGCATGCCTCTAGATTTGGGGAGGGGACAAATGCTCAGTGGACACCACAGGGCCTTGCATGGGCAGATCATGTCCCCATTTAACAATTTCCCTAGGGCTGGCCCCATGCACAGCCCAGCTGCACATGCTGGCCTGGCATCAGCGTGAAGGGAGCCCCTTTTCCCAGTTTGGGTGATGTGGGTTAAACAGTGCCCCCCCGGATATGTCCACCTGGAATCTCTGAATGTGACCTTATTTGGAAAAAAAGGGCCTTTGCAGATGTAATAAAGTTAAGGATCTTGAGATGAGATCATCCTGGATTATCTGAGTGGACCCTAAATCCGACAATGAGTATCTTTAAGAAGGAAAGGCAGAAAGAGGCTTGGGATGGAAGGAGAAAAGGAGAAGGCCGTATGAACAGGGAGCAGGGCAGAGGTGAGAGTTATGCAGCAATAAACCAAAGAGTGGCCAGGCACGGTGGCTCACGCCTGTAATCCTAGCACTTGGGAGGCCGAGGCGGGCGGATTGTTTGAGCTCAGGAGTTCGAGACCAGCCTGAGCAAGAGCGAGACCCCGTCTCTACTAAACATAGAAAGAAATTATCTGGCCAACTAAAAATATATATAGAAAAAATTAGCCGGGCATGGTGGTGCATGCTTGTAGTTCCAGCTACCTGGGAGGCTGAGGCAGGAGGATCGCTTAAGCCCAGGAGTTTGAGGTTGCTGTGAGCTAGGCTGATGCCACGGCACTCACTCTAGCCTGGGCAACAAAGCGAGACTCTGTCTCAAAAAATAAAATAAAATAAAATATAATAAATAAATAAATAAAAGCCAAAGAGTATCTGGAGCCACCATTGCCACCCAACCAGGTTCCTTTTCCTGCTGCCCAAGAAGCCAATATGCTGAGTCACCAGGTTTTAGGGCAGAGAAAGAGTCTTTATTCTGAATAGTGCTAAGCGAGGAGACAGGAGAAATTTCTCAAATTCTCCTCCCCGATAATTTGGGAGACAGGGTTTTCAAGGATAGTTTGGCAGGCAAGGGATTAGGCAATTATGTTTATTAATTGGGGCAAAATTATAGGGGTGTAGAAATCATCTTCTTGTGTTGCTCCAGTCCCTGGGGTCACATTTCCAATTGTTCCAAGTCCCCTCCTTGGGTGAGGGGCTGACAGCTGTGGCAGGTTGCAGGCTGGCCAGCCCTGGGCCCCTTCATTTCCCTCTGGAGCCTGGGTTCTAGCACTGAGGCTGAGGCTGATATCCACAAATAGTGCTGCTGGCTGGGAGTGCAGCATCTTACAAAAAAGGGCTCTTTGTGATTCTCACCAGCCATGGGAAAATCAAGGGACTCACAAGCCTAGCCACCGAGGGAGGCCAGGATATGCCACCCCAAAAATATGGCTGTAGGAGACCAGGATAGGCTACCCCAATAGATGCCTTTTTGGCATAAGGATTATTTTGAGAAACAGCAATCACAGGAAAAACTCTGAAAACAGAGCTTTTGTAAGGGAAATTTACATCTATAAAGGAAATCTTCATTTGTACAGGTGTCTCCCTCTCTGACTTGGGAAAAATAGGTTGACTGTACCAGCCTGAGCAAGAGTGAGACCTCGTCTCTACTAAAAATAGAAAGAAATTAGCTGGACAACTGAAAATATATATAGAAAAAAATTAGCCAGGCATGGTGGCGCATGCCTGTAGTCCCAGCTACTCGGGAGGCTGAGGCAGAGGGATGGCTTGAGCCCAGGAGTTTGAGGTTGTTGTGAGCTAGGCTGACGCCATGGCACTCTAGCCCAGGCAACAGAGCAAGACCCTGTCTCAAAAAAAAAAAAAAAAAAAAAAAAAGAATAGGTTGACTCTAAATCACTAGAGACCCTTAGCAATTGAGAAGGCATGTACTTAAATCTGCATAACAAATTCGACTCTTACATATGGTTCTTTCCCTCAACATTTCCCCATAACTAGCCTTCCCCTTACCCTTCCTTTGTTTCAGTGGACAATGGTATTGAAGTCTGAATTCAAGCAACCTCTCTGAGACTTACTTATTTCTCTGGGCATCTCCCCCTATACATTGGTGTGTATATTATTAAATTTTTGTTTTTCTCTTGTTAACATTGTAGCCATCTCCATGAACAAATTTCAATGACCCCTATATGTTTTTGATAATCCCTTCCCTTAACTAACTACTTGACATTTTGAGTTGTTTCCCAGAAATTATGGATTTTTTGCAAGACAAAGGAGCTGAGATTTTGAAGGCCCCATGGCAGACTTCCCGATGCCAAGGTTCATCATCTCCCTTCACCTTCCCCAAGGCATGTGACCCCTCCTTAAAAATCCCACGTTCTCAGTCAGTCAAGAGACGGATTTGAGGCAGTTTCTCCCATTCTCCTGACAAGACATCTGTCATATTAAGAATTTCTTTCTTCCTTGACAATCCTCATTGTCTCAATAATTGGATCTTTATATAATGAGCAACTAGACCTAGGCCAAAACTCCCTTGCAGTTTCGATAACAATTATGGGGGCTCATCCAGGATGGTGTTGCTTGTGGTTTGGTGGCTGCACAGCAGGGAGCAACCAAAAGCCTCCCTTAGCCATGTGCCTGGCCATACTTGCCGGACGGCAGCTTTGGACTCTCCCACCAGCTCTTCTATCACCCTCCTCCAACGCATTCATGATTGCCTCCCGATTTCCTCTGAACAAAGGACCTTTGGATTTTGACATTTGCATCAGTCATCAGTGAGTGCTATTTGAAGGCATTGCACAGTGGGGGATGCCCCTCTCAATTTGCGGAATTTCAAGGCAATGTTTATGTTGGGTTGGATAAGCCCTCAACCATTTGTGAGAGTAGGAACTAAACTAAATGTTTCGAGTTGGCATTCCCAGGGCTTATTCGTTGAACTACAGTTCATTTGTTTGAAACCTCTCGAATATCTCTTTATATTCAGCATTTACCTGCATTGGGGTGTCACGTGTATTTGTGGGGTCTGTTAAGCTCTCTATCTCTGTTATCTTTTCTGCCTACTTGGAATTTGCTATTGATGGTATTACAAGCATAGTCCAAGATCTGGGAGATTGAAAGACACCTCCATCCTAAAGTCTAGGAGATTAGAAGGCATCTCCGTCCTAAGGTCTAGGAGATTGAAAGACATCTCCATCCATGGAGGCAACCCAGCCAAGTTATGGGGATGCCCCCTGTTGAAAGGGGAAAGAGAGGAATAGAAACATAATGCATATAGATTTATGTAGAACTTCAGAGGATCTCATGGCTAGAGTTCTGAGATAAAAGCTATTGCATGCGTGCATGTGTTTAGATGTGTTTTATATATGTACATGTATTATATGTTATGTCTACATGGTAGTAAAATTGGCTTATAAATCAAAGGAGCTCCCATAAATTAAGTAAATAAGCCCAAAGGCTTTTCAGGTTCACGTGAATTTAGTAATCTTTGGTATAAGCTGTTTTTTAAAAAAATTATTGGTAGGCCAGGCGTGGTGGCTCACGCCTGTAATCCTAGCACTCTGGGAGAGTGAGGCAGGAGGATCTCTCGAGGTCAGGAGTTCGAGACCAGCCTGAGCAAGACTGAGACCCTGTCTCTACTAAAAATAGAAAGAAATTATATGGACAGCTAAAAATATATATAGAAAAAAGTTAGCCAGGCATGGTGGCGCATGCCTGTAGTCCCAGCTACTCGGGAGGCTGAGGCAGAGGGATCGCTTGAGCCCAGGAGTTTGAGGTTGCTGTGAGGTAGGCTGATGCCATGGCACTCTAGCCCAGGCAACAGAGTGAGACTCTGTCTCAAAAAAAAAAAAAAAATTATTGGTAAAATAAAAATAAAAATGTCTTCAAAGTTGTCAGCATACATTTTTGCCTGGGTTTACTAGTCATTTTCATATTTGAAGGTGTCAAGGTTTGACACAAAAGTTATAAAACTATAAACCCAGCCAAAACAAAATGATCTGTTTGTGTGTTTTTGATAAGTGAGTGTAATGAAAACAGTTAAATCTCCTGAGTTACTGGCAAAGTTACCCATGTGTTTAAGTTTCTTGCTTAGGTAAAAAGTAGGCATGATTA
>JAQIFY010005649.1:0-10889 GCA_028533085.1 Varecia variegata | reverse complement strand
TGCTGGGGCCTCCTGAGGTGCCATGGCTCTCAGCTGCTTTTTCTGTGAATTTCTCAGCTTAGAGTCTCTGCCCCTTGTGGGTGGTTTGAATTCTGTGTGGAGATGTGATTCTGATTGTTTATGGGTTACTTTCTCACACATAGCCCTGGACAAGTAGGTGGCTTCCCAGTAGCTCCCTCAGGTGGATGGGGTTTTCCTAGTCCCGATCTCACAGGCCGGACACGGCCTATGGCTCCTGCTTCATGCAGGCCACTCGGCCCCACTCTCGGCCTCACATGGACATGAAAACCCAGCCCCTAAGGCCTGTATCCCACTCCAGCACCCCTCTGGGCCACTTGCCTTCCACTATAACTCTTCACTGGTGTTTTCTCTTTAGTTCTTATATCTGGAATCTTTCTTTTGAGCTCACTTAAATACATGTGGGGGGATAAGGTTTTGGAGGGATTTGGGGTTAAACTTTATGTGGCATTTCTGTGTTTCAGGTGAGGGCAGGACATCCCCAGAGCAGCCCAGTCTCCCTGTGTACCAGTGGCCTAGCCCTGATAATGGCCTTGTTTATCCCTCCTCCCCCATCACCCTTTCCTACCCTGCCCACGTACCCAGTGCCATGTGACCTCACACTGGGCCCAGAGGCCCCAGAGGCCCTGTTTGCTATTGCCTTCCCTTCCCACCAGGCTCCTTTGCTGTTTGTTGGAACCTTATAAGACCCCTGTGTCCATTTCCTAGGGCAGGGGGCCATGATGCTGTGCTCACACACTCTCCCTTTCCTAGGCTCGGGGGCCCCGGTCCCTGCCCCTGACCTCTTAATGCAGATCAAGCAGGAGAGTGAGCTCCAGCTCCAGGAACAGCAGGCCCTGGGTGTGGAGGCATGGGCAGCCGGGCAGCCAGATATTGGGGAAGAGCCCTGGGGCCTCAGCCAGCTGGACTCCGGAGCAGGAGACATCTCCACGGACACTACCTCTGGTGAGTGGCTGAGATGGGATCAGACACAGCAACGAGTTGTCCCTATGGGCAGAGATGGGGAGAGCTCCAGGAGGATATGGGGTGCTGTGGGCTCTCAGAACTTCTGGTCTGACTAATTTAGAAGTTTTCCCCACCTTGAGGCATGGACTGCACCAAGGGACACCTTGCAGCCCCTCTGAGGTCAGTGATGCTGCTCCTGGGCTTTTCTCTGGCCCAGGTACCAGTGGCCGCTTTGTCAACCACATGGCTGCTCTTTGTGCCGCCAGCAGTGGGCACTGAAGTCCCACTGGTTGCCTCGTATTTGGGAGAGGCTGCATGAGATGAATTGGTGAGGTCTGAGCTTCCCGGTGCTTCAGAGAAGGGGCAAAAGACACTGGGTTCAGAGAGGCTGAGTCCTTCTCATCACTCAGAAAAGTCCCTGATGGGGATCTTGGGGCTTTGCCTGCTCCCCTCGCCCACAGTTTGCTTCTGCTTCTGCCCCTCGCCCCCACTTCCTCCCCTAACCCTCAGACTCTGCTCTCTCCTCCTTGCAGGCGTCCATTCCAACTTCTCAACCACCATCCCACCCACCTCCTGGCAGGCGGATCTCCCTCCCCACCATCCTTCCTCAGCGTGCTCGGACGGGACCCTGAAGCTCAACACGGCAGCCTCCACGGAAGGTACAGGGGTGCAGAGAGGGGGACAGGAAAGGCCCATGCCTGCCTGGGGGATACCTCAGACCAGGTGCCCCATTTTTACTGGTGAACTGCCCTGACCTTCCAGCCAACAGGCATTAGGGTCTGATCTTACAATTCCTCATCCATCCTGTTCTTTATCTCCTTCCAAAGTCTTAGGTTTGAACAGCCTTTCTTGAGGATGTCCATGTTTCAGACAGTTCCTTTTTCACACAATGTTAACCAGTCTATTCTGCTACACTGATGTCTTGAAGGATATACCTGCTCCCCAAACTCAAGGACCAGGTTTTCTTCTCTGGCATGGAAGAAAACAAAACTGAAGCAGAACCACTTCTTAGATGTTGGTACTTCCAGAGACAGGTGTCTGAATGCCAAAATTCAGAAGAACAACTACCACGTTTATCTGTTAGTTTTCTGTTTACTTAGTTTTAAAGGCCAGTCATCTGTTACCTTAAGTGATTTCTGTCATTTTAGCCCCCCCCAAAATTGTGCTAAGATCCCTGCTATCAGTAAGCCAAGATACCACATCCCACAGCTGGTGTGTGGCAGAGCCGGGCAGTCCCAGATCCAGCTAACCCCAAGCCCCTGCTTTGCACCTTGATCACAACGCCACCAGTGCTCAGAATTCCCTTCCTAGGATACGTTCATGGTTAACAGCCAAAGTAAAAGTGAACTTGGGGAGCAGGTGTGATGGGTGCTTTTCCTGTGATGAAGGTGTCAGAACACCAGTGGGGGGTGCTCTGCTGAGCCGCCCTGGGCCCAGGGTTGGGGGGATGTTAAGGGCCCTAAGCAGCTGCGGAGCGGCCAGATCAAAGTATCAGATTCGTAGCTCTCTGGGCACGTGAGAAACAGAATGATCTCTGTCTTTCTGCCTTTCTCAGCAGATGTAAAAATTGTGATAAAAACAGAAGTCCAGGAAGAGGAGGTGGTGGCCACACCCGTGCATCCTACTGACCTAGAGGCGCACGGGACCCTGTTTGGACCAGGCCAAGCCACACGGTTTTTCCCTAGTCCTGTCCAAGAAGGCGCCTGGGAGAGCCAGGGCAGTTCCTTCCCCAGCCAGGACCCTGTGCTGGGGCTGCGAGAGCCTGCCCGGCCTGAGAGGGACATGGGTGAGCTCAGCCCTGCCGTGGCCCAGGAGGAGACCCCTCCTGGGGAATGGCTCTTCGGCGGGGTCCGGTGGGGCTGGAATTTTCGGTGTAAACCGCCAGTGGGCCTGAACCCAAGGACTGGGCCTGAGGGGCTCCCCTACCCCTCCCCAGACAACGGCGAGGCTGTCCTGGACCCCAGCCAGGCCGCGAGGCCCTTCAACGATCCCTGTAAATACCCTGGCCGGACCAAAGGCTTTGGCCACAAGCCGGGGCTGAAGAAGCACCCAGCAGCGCCCTCGGGGGGCCGGCCCTTCACCTGCGCCACGTGCGGGAAGAGCTTCCAGCTGCAGGTCAGCCTGAGCGCGCACCAGCGCAGCTGCGGGCTGCCAGACGGCACAGGCCCCGGGACAGGGACAGCCGGTGGCAGCGCGCGGGACAGCAGCGCCCTGCGGTGCGGGGAGTGCGGCCGCTGCTTCACACGCCCCGCGCACCTCATCCGCCACCGCATGCTGCACACGGGGGAGCGGCCCTTCCCCTGCACCGAGTGCGAGAAGCGCTTCACCGAGCGCTCCAAGCTCATCGACCACTACCGAACGCACACGGGCGTGCGGCCCTTCACCTGCACCGTGTGCGGCAAGAGCTTCATCCGCAAGGACCACCTCCGCAAGCACCAGCGCAACCACGCGGCGGGCGCCAAGGCGCCGGCCCGCGGCCAGCCGCTGCCGCCGCTGCCTGCCGGGCCCCCGGACCCGTTCAAGAGCCCGGCCTCCAAAGGACCCTTGGCCTCCACAGACCTCGTGACCGACTGGACTTGTGGTCTCAGTGTGCTGGGACCCACTGATGGCGGGGACCTGTGAGCGCCGCAGCCCCGCAGCCACGCCAGCCACACGTGTAAAAAGCCCCGTTTGCAGACAGCAGGGTGGCCTCGGGAGCGCCGAGGCGGAAACGGAGACTGGGGAACCAAATTTCCAAGTTGCTGAACTGATCACTGGAAAAAGAGAAACTATCAAACAATGCAGCTTCCACCTCTAAACAAATAGAATTCTCTGATTGTGAAATACGAGCACCGTAGAATTTTAAGTAATTTAATTGCAAACCTGTTTTTTTTTTTTTTTTAATTCTTGAGGAAAAAGCTGGAAAATAGTAGTAGTGCCAGTTTAAATTTTGTAGCGCACTTTTAGTTTTCAGGGCGTGCGTTTCTGTTGCAGTGTCTCACCGAGTCTGATCGTGAGTGTGTTGGAAGGTTGGCCGGCTGGGGCGCCCCTGGCCCCACTGACTCCTGGGGCTGGGGTCCTGCCGACCACTCAGCCCCCTGGGAGGCGAGACCCCGCGCTGTCGAAGCGGGCTGATCTGGGCCTGGAGCGCCAAGCCCTGGGCAGTGAGGCCACCCAGTGCCAGGGAGCCCAGCTCCGTGCAGCAGGAAAGACCCTCCCGAAGCAGAAGTTACATTCCCCAGCTTGCCTCCATCTGAAAAGGCCCCCAAAAGTGCTGCCCCCAACTTTTCCCTATTTCAGGCCACCTGCAGTACGTCTCCAAAGGGAACTGGCAGTGTCCCCTGCTGTGTGACTCCTGGGCCTCATGAGGGAGGGTTGTCAGAAACCATAGCGTTAGGTCTGGAGAGGTGAAGAAACCGAGGCTCAGGGAGTTGAACCCTCAAACATCTAGTTACCCGCAGAGCCGGAGCGAAGCCCAGCCTGCCCCCCCCCCCCCACCTGGGGCTGCTTCCCACTCCCACAAGATGCCTCTGTTTCCTGTTCCCTCTGCGTAGTGTTTTCTTATTTTCAAAACACTTTCACATCGCAACTCATGTGATCATTACTGTGACTTTGGGAAGCAGCAGGACAGGGATTTCTTTTGAGAGATGAGGAAATAAACCGCTCCAAGGGGACACATCTGAGCTTCTCACTGCGGGTACACAGTGGCCTGCCAAGAGGCAGGAAGAGCCCAGGTGAGACACAGCTCATTCTCCTGGAACATCAGTTTGGGGGAGAAAAGGTTTCCGTTTTTGCCCTCTGAAAAGATTTGGCCCACAGCGACCTAAGTCAAATCATCAGGCCTCAAAGGAACTTATGCTTCTAGCAGCTGCCTCTGCTGCGCACCAGCCTCCTGGGTGTGCGCGCTCGGTCGTCCGCTGGGCATTCCAGAAAGCACAGCCCCAAGAGGCTGGATGACGGACAGCGGCCTGTTCATCCTTGCATCTAATATCTTAAAGGTGGGCCGAGATGTCTTGATTCTGCCACAGTGCTGTCCCGACCACACAAATATCCATTCCTGTTTTGTTGAAGCAGCCACTGGTCCTCTTGCCCAAAATGGGCAGCTTGTCTCCCCTGCGGAGGGGGAGGCCGTGGCTGCTGTTCATTCAGCTCCCTCATGCATACTTCTAGTAGGCAATAGACTAGTTAAGAAAATTGTTTCTATGTACTGTATATTTTGTACCTGTTTACACTTCTAATATTGATATAACTGATATTTTGAAAAACAAATAAACAGAAAACATCCTGTTAAAATAAAACCTAACCAGCACCAAGCGGTTTGGTGGGTCCCATTCTTAGACCTGCGTCTTTGTGGCTGATGCTTGTGAACACATCCTCCAGAGGACTGTCTGGTCAGCTCCCTCAACTCCCTCCTGCACCTGCAGCGGTGACCGTCCTGGGGAAGTAGGAATGGAAGATTCCAGAGAAGTTTGACTTTGTGGAGATAAACTGACTTTTGGAAGGAGAATCAAAACACATGAGATCATTTTGCAACAGAATATAAACATGGCTTATGTCATGGTTTTATATGATTTGAGATGATATATATGAAGACAGGAAGGTCTGGGAGAAGAATCGCAGAATATCAGAGAAAAGTGGATGTTGGATGTTCTCTCCCTGCATCTTTTCTTGGCTGGGCAGGAGGTGAAGAGAGGATGGGTGACGCCTGTGGTTGTGATCCAGGTCTCGGAGCAGAGTCCGTCTGATGGTGGTTGAACCAGGCTAACACCCACATTCCCACCAGCCAGAGTCAAAAAGTGTTAATATTTTATCTCATGTTTTCAGTCTTTCTCATTTTGGTCATAATCTTTTTAGGGAAATGAAAACGTATAATCCACCTTAATTTTTGCCATGGGAGTGGGACACGGAGAAGGGCCGGGTGTAGATCTCCCCCTGCGAGGGCATGACACCACACTCCTTCTCCCCGGCCCTGACCTCTGTGTGCACTTCTTACCCACCTTCCCCAGGGGACGTGTCTCCAGCTTGGAAGCCAAGCAGGGCAGCCTCTGACGTCGGCCAGCTCAGGACACCTCTCTCTACCCCACCCCTTCCCGTGCTCTCTTGCACCCTCACCTCCCTGTCATGCACACACTCTGCACACAGAAATCTTGAATGTCATGGCCAGAACCCCGACCGTGGTCCCCTAAATGGAGAATGTCTTGGTCTCTGGCTTCGGTGCCACTCACCATGGGGAGGAGCGGATGTGGGCAGGGGAGTTGACGTTCTGCTTCAGAAGTTCAGAGGAGATTCCCAGTCCGTCGTTGGGGAAACCAGGTAAGAGCCGTGGTGTGAGGGGCTGCCGCTACCCCATAGGCGTCGCAGGAACCCTGCTCTACCCCTGCCCTGCAGCATCCTGCAGAGGCAAAGCACGGCGGTCTCTTCCCATGTCTACCTCTAGTTGCTGATGCAGCAGATTACCACAGATTTAGTGGCTGAAACCTACACAAATTGATCTTACTGTTTTGGCGACCAGCAGTCTAAAATGAGCATTCTGGAGCTAAAATCGAGGTGTCAGCAGGGCTGCATTCCTTCTAGAGGTTCCAGGGAAAATCCATTTCCTCCTCACCTTTTCCAACTTCTAAGGCCACCTGCATTCCTTGGCTTGTGGCCCCTTCCTCTAAAAGGAATCCTTCCAACCTCTGCTTCCATCCCTTTTGTGACTTTGATCTTCTTGCCGTCCTTTCATAAAGAGCCGTGGGATTACATTGGGCCCACCCAGATAATCCAGGATAATCGTTCCCTTTCAAGATCCTAACCTAACCACATCTGGGAAGTTCCTTTTGGTATGTAAAGTAGCATAGTCACAAGTTCTGGGGACTTGGATGTGGACATCCTTGGGGGGCCATTATTCAGCCTACTACCCAAATCTCAGGGCAACCCTTACCACTTCTCTGAGGCCAGGCCAAGTGCTCGCTGGGACACTCACATATGTTCTGACACCAAAATAGTGCCAAAATGTGGACATTTGAGGCTCATCGTTCCCAGCCATCCCTCCATCCCAACCCCCTCCACTACCCATCAGAAGAGGCTCATCCGCTGCCTGCCGCCTCTTGACATCTTTTTACCTTCATCTTTTGACAATTTGTCCTCTTGTTCCCAATCCTTCTGGTGATGGCCCCGCACCTTCTGACTCTTTCCATTGTTGAGTAGCAACGCTACATCGTCGTCACATTCACAGATTCAAGACAAGATGGGTCAAGCAGCACCTTCACCATTTCAACAGCATCTGGATCTCTGGAGATGTCCTGGCCACTTGTAACTATTACTCTTTCATTTCTCTGGCATTCATCAGTCATCCTTCCACATTGTTGAAGACTTGCTAGAGGCCTTCTGGGCCTCATGTCTGTGACTCTTACCTGCATCGTGCCCCAATCTGTCCCTCACACCCAGTGTGACCTTTCTAACTGGGAAATCCAGTTGCTCCCTGGTTTAGAGTTCTCCAGTGACTCCCCAACATCTGCTGGTTAAAATCCAAACTGTAGCAGAGCACTTCCCACCCCTCATGAGGTGGCTCCTTCCTTGCTCTCGTCTCCTGCTCCTCCTCTTGCATCTTGCCCCCTAGATGAGCAGACCCCTGCCAGCCACTCCCTGGGCACCATGCTGTTCCATGTCTTTATACATGCTGTTCCCGCTGCATACCGTGTCCTCCCTGCCCTCGCCCCTGGGTCACCTGGTACACCTGCCTTCCCCTCAGGTCCGGGCTCAAAGTATCACCCGGCCTCCCTGATCTCTGTAGGTGGAACTGATGCCTTTCCTGTTTTTTCCACGAACCCTGCTCAGACTCCATCTGTCGTCTTATTAATATTAGACATCTCCCTTACTTTGCATATGTGTGTAAAAGTTGTCTGTTTAAAAACGAGGCAATAGACTTAGAAATCATAAGGAGGCCTTTATTCTTGACAGCTAGAAAGTGAAGTTCCTGATTTTGGCATAATTTGTCAAGTTTCTTTTAACTCAGAGTGTCGTACAATTTACATGAAATATATACACTTAAATAATTTTTGTTTTATAAAAATTTTCATCAAAAAGCAATAAATGCAAAAATTGCAGAGTGTATGACCTGAACACACTATGGATATAAATATCTGGAAATTCCAGATAGGATCTAATAAACATAATTTTAAATTTAGAGCTAAGATAGAATGAAATCAAAGGAAACCCTAATGTGCCCAAAAGGAGGCAAAACTGTACACCCAAATTGTAAACATGTGAGTCACTGCTGTGCCTCCCCACAGTGGGGCGAGGAGAAAGACATGTAGACACTGGGCCCACGGAGGTGAAAACTGATATGGCCACATTGAGCCCCTTGCAGGCCTCATCTTCAGGAAATACATGGTTCAGAAAAAAATGCATCCCAACACCCAAAGATGATGCATGTGTTGGATCCTCTGGGAAGCAGACACTGAAACAAAGTTTGAAGTCTGTTATTGGGGACTAATGCCAGTGGAAAATCAGAGGGGAGGAAGCAGGATTTTGCAGCAAGTCTCAGGCCACATGGCGGGTCCAATACCTGTGAAAGGAAAGAGGCATGAAAGCAGGACGCGGAAGCGGAACTGAGCAGGAGGCAGGTCTGACAAAGTTCCAAGCTGAGCTGACAAGTGGCTCTAAAACAAATATTGCCCATTAGAGGCATCCTGTGTTGGGCAGAAATGGCCAGGTGCTAGGACCCCACATACTGTCTTTGGCTGGGGCTGCCCAAAGGCGCATGAAAACCAAGGCATTTCCAGAAGGTGTTCACAACTGGAGCTGTCAGTTAACTGTGCTCCTTGTAGCTGAATGGTAAGTTCTTGGATGAGAAGATGTGAGCAGCATCGCTCCATGGCTGCCACACATAATAGAAATCTTATCTGTCTCAGGCTGGGCTCTGGGCAATGGCAGTGGAGGGGGTGACACCTTCCTTGAGAATTCAAAACCACAGGCAGTACCTCATGAAAGTTTGGGATTCAATTTACATTATCCACTGGGCCGATAAATTGCCATAAAAATTGGACCTAGCCAATGAGAGCACTTAAGGTTTCAGCTGAAGCAAACTCAAAAACAGGAGGAACCATCCCACAATCCAGACCACAAGCCCTGCTCAGTGTAAACTCACAATCACACATTGCCAAACCCACGAGGAAAAATCCACTGTTAGTGAGAACACAAACGGCAGGATTAAAGTCCAAGAACTTGAATTTATGTAAAGATAATCCAAAAGAGACTATAACATGAGTATTTTTATAATGTATAAAACTAATAGAGGGTAGAAAATGGAAGAAGCGGCATGAAGAAAGCGTAATAAATAAAAACCACAAAACCCTAAGAAAAATCAATATGCTATGAAAAAAAGTAACATTTGAAAAAGAAACCAACAGAACTTCTAGAAATGAAATATACAGTCCTAAAATTAAAAAAATGGACTGGTTAAACAGCAGGACTAGATACAGCTTAAAAGAATTAGTTAAATCAAAGTTAGATAATAAAAGTACCTAGAATAAAAGACAAAGAGAAAACAATGGACAGAAACATGTTAAAACATAGACTAGGAAACGTTGCCATACATCTACCCAGTCAGATGTTTTCATCTAGAAAGACATTATGAGGAAATTAGGAGAAAAATATTTTTTAAAAGAATGGCTAACAATTTTTAAGAATTGATGAAAGACATAAATCCTCAAATTTAAGAGGCATAAGTCCTGAGTAAGGTAAGTAAAGAAAAAGCCACATGTAAAAATATTATGATAAAACTATAGGAGCCAAAACCAGAGGAAATCCTAAAGGCAACTATAGAAAAAAAAAAAAACCAGTTGGCATCAAAGGAAAACTATTAGATTGACAATAGACTCTTCCATGATTAAATAAATAAATAAAGCAAGTGGTCAGAAGACAATGGACTAACACCTACAAAGTGGTTGGGGAAAATAACTGCCAACCTAAATTTCATACCATGATCAACTATCATACAAGAGCAAAACCAAACAAAGATGTTTTCAGAAAATAAAAATTGAGATATTTCATTTATACACCCTCACTGAAAAAAACTACTAAGGACTATGTTCTGGGAAGAAGAAACTTGAACCCAGTAAGAGAACCCAGTAGAAGGATGTAACAAGAAACAATGATGAGAAAAAAAAATCAGTAAACATGGGTAAATCTTTACCTGCACTGACTTTATAAAACAATAATAAAGATGAATTTGGGAGACACAAGATAAAATGGAACTAAAATACTAGTGAACAATAACATGTAAAAAGGATGAAGTATGATTTAAATGAAAACATTCTATATGGTCCTTGTGATTTCAAGAGAAGGGCAGAGATATGAATTACATTTAGACTTTGGGAGTCAAACATACATGTTTAAAATGTTCGTTAAAACCACTAAAATAATAGAAGTGCAACAGTTTCTAGCAGAGGGAGAAAAGTTGAATTAAAAAAAAACTTGATTAATCTAATATAAGGCAGGGAAAAGGGGAAAGAAGCAAAGAAAAGATCACAAAATTAAATGGTAGAAAAACCAAATATATCTATATTCACTATAAAGAAAATAAACTCTGTAGTTGAAAACAAATTGTCAGATTGTAAAACAAAACAAAAATCCCAGAGTAGGCTGGGCGAGGTGGTTCACGCCTGTAATCCTAGCACTTGGGAGGCCGAGGTGGGCAGATCGTTTGAGCTCAGGAGCTCGAGACCAGCCTGAGCAAAAGTGAGACCCCCTCTCTACTAAAAATAGAAAGAAATTATCTGGCCAACTAAAAATATACAGAAAAAAAAAAAATTAGCCGGGCATGGTGGTGCATGCCTGTAGTCCCAGCTACTCGGGAGGCTGAGGCAGTAGGATCGCTTGAGCCCAGGGGTTTGAGGTTGCTGTGAGCTAGGAGGACGCCACAGCACTCACTCTAGCCCAGGCAACAGAGTGAGACTCTGTCT
>JAQIFY010005648.1:0-10889 GCA_028533085.1 Varecia variegata | reverse complement strand
TGCATTTCTAGGTAAAATGTTCTGTGTATTTTTTAAATTGCAGACTGATACTTTTACTGTAATTTAATTTCTGTATAAGGGGTCCTGTGACACTTTCTGTAAGTTATATCCCCTCAGCTGGAGGGAATCTAGTCAAAAATCTGTATACCAAAAACTTCAGTTCTCTCTATACATACATTGCTACATGTAGTTATATAACGAAAGATTGATACTTTCTTACTTGGTCTAACCTCAAGATCACAGTCAGATTTATTTAAAATACATAAAAAGACTAACTGCACTTGCTTATTGCTTTATATTTATTTCCTTTATCTACAAGTATGGAGGAAGGGGTAGTTTGCACTATAGTTGTTGTGTATCCAAAATAATTTATGACTGATACTTTAGTTGGTTACATCTGCATGTTTAGATAGGAGCTGTTTTCTTATTTTACCTTTACAAAATTATATTCAAGATTAATACTTCATCGAGCATGAGAAAAATATTATCAACAACATATCTATGGATAATCTATTTTATGAATAATAACTGGAAACATTTACTCATAGGCAAACTTCCCTCAAACTGCACACTTCTGGGCCTTCTTCCTACGTTCTGCTCGGGTGTTCTAACCCCTCCTTGGCTCCAGTAGCTGTACAGTTGCTCAGGACTCCCAAGTATGCATTTTTAGCCTAGGTTATGAAGTGATCGTTCACAATAATATTCAACTTTATTCAGCACTCACTAAGAGCCTGGAGACATGCCAAGTGCTTTACATGCATTGTGTCATTCAATTTAATACTGTCAGGTAGGAACTATCAGTCTTCCCATTTTCTGTATACAGAAACTGAGACTTGAAGGGATGAAATTATTTTCCAAAGGTCACAGCTAGTTTGTAGCAACATTCACACTCAAGTCTATCTGGTTCCTGAATCCTAGCTTTTAACTACCTATCTATACTGCCAGGTCTCTAACCAGAGAGAACCTTTTAAAACATAGATCAAACCATGTCATTGCCCTGCTTTTTGAACTTGCCAGTGATGTCCTATAGTACTTAAAACATAAACTCTTTACTCTGAATTATACTACAAAACTTTACTAGTATGTCTTCTTTGGTTCCTCAAACCACAGTAAGCTTATACTTGCTTAAGGGCATTTGCAGAAGCATTCCCTCTGCCTGGAATGTTCTTCCTGGAATCACATGATTACATTCTTTTTGTAACTTATCTCTCAGTTTAAATTCATTTTAAATCTCATTCAGTGGCATTTCTTGATTCCCTTTAGAGTTGCCGTCACTCTCTTATTACATCATTATACTGTAATTCTCCATATAACACTTATCCCTGTCTGATATTTATTATTTACATATTTATATGTTAATTTTTATCTATTACTCATCTCCCATCCCTACCATTAGCTTGTAAGTTTCATGAAAATAGACATGTGGTCTGAATGTATACAACTGTATCACCAGCATTTATTACAGTACCTGGCACATTTTAGGCTCTATATAAAAATGTGTTTAATAAATGAATGAGGTTCAGACTAATATAGGTATTGGCCAGCTGGATATTCTGCTTGGATATCTCATAGGAACCCACCACTCAAAATCTGCCTAGTTCATTGTCTCCTAGCTCATTTCCCTTCACCTCCACTGCCACTGTCTTAGCTTGGGCCACCTGCAGCTCTCACCTAGAGCTTGCTAACTTATCTCCCTATCTGCAGCTTTTGCTGTCTTCCCTCTATTCTCCATTCATCTAGTATGATCTTTATAGTGAGTGTGCAGATCTGTTCTGGGCACTAACTTACCCCTTGCAGTGGCTTCCTTTGTCCTTAGGATGAAATTCAAAAACTCTCTAAGGTCACATGTGAGACCTTCCAGATCTGCCTCCTGCCAGCTCTTTTTTTTTTTGAGACAGAGTCTCACGCTGTTGCCCGGGCTAGCATGCTGTGGCATCAGCCTAGCTCACAGCAACCTCAAACTCCTGGGCTCAAGCAATCCTACTGCCTCAGCCTCCTGAGCAGCTGGGTCTACAAGCATGCGCCACCATGCTCGGCTAATTTTTTCTATATATTTTTAGTTGGCCAGCTAATTTCTTTCTATTTTTTTAGTAGAGACAGGGTCTCGCTCTTGCTCAGGTTGGTCTCGAACTCCTGAGCTCAAACAATCCTCCTGCCTCGGCCTCCCAAGTGCTAGGATTACAGGCGTGAGCCACCACGCCCGGCCCTGCCAGCTCTTTTGATTCACCTCTCTCCACAATCCCCATCCCCACACATACTCTTTCTCTGCTCTGTGCCAAACTGTGCATACTTAGTTTCTGACAAGGTTATGCATTCTCCTTCCTGGCCTTGTCCGTAATGTCCCTTTGATTTGGAACATTTCTCCTTCTCTTAGCTAACTCCAATTTCTTATTCAGATCTTTGCTTCTCCATGAACTTTTCCTGAATCCCAAGTCTATACAAGGTGCCCTTCCAAAGTACTCTCTTAGTTAAGGTGATCATATGTCCCAGTTTGCCTAGGACCTGTTGTCTGGCAGAATTATTAATACTAATGAAATCCCTTTCACACTGAACATTATTCTGGTTTGGGTAATAAATTACATGGTTTCCCCAGTCTTGACACTCTCTACTTTTCCATCACAGTTCTGTATTTCCACCCTCTCTTGTAATTACCTGTTTAATTCTCTCTATCCAGCTTCTTATAAGGGAGCAAATAAAATATTTGATAAATGTTACTATCTCTGCCTCAGCCTCTTTAAAACCTTTCTTGGCCCCTTCCTCTTCACCTCAATCTGCCCAAAAATCATATCTCCCTCCATTGAACCTCCTTAATATTTTGATTTTTATTTCTCTTGTGATTATCATGTTTAGCCTTATTTTTTAAATGGAGGTGAAATTCACATAAGATTAACCATTTCAATGAGAACAATTTAGTGGTATTTAGTACATTACAGTGTTGTGCAACTATCACCTCTATCTAGTTCCAAAACATTTTCATCCACCCCTAAAGTTAAGACCCAATACTCACTAGGGAGTTTCACTCTCTAGGGCCTGGCAATTCTTCTCTTTCTATGTATTTTCCTATTCTGGATATTTCATATAAATAGAATCATACAATATGTGACCTTTTATGTCTGGCTCTTTCACTTAGCATGTTTTCAAAGTTCATCCATGTTGTAGCACTATATCAGTACTTCATTCCTAGTTGTAGTTGAATAATATTTCACTGTATGGATATACCACATTTTATTTGTTCATTCATCTGTTGATTGATGTTTCGGTTATTTCCACCTTTTGGATATTGTGAGTAGGTCTGCTGTGAACATTCATGTACAATTATTTGTTTGAATACCTGTTTTCAGTTTTTCAGGTATATACCCAGGAGTGGAATTGCTAGGTCATATGGTAATTCGATGTTAAGCTTCTTAAGGAACCACCAAACCATTGTCCACAGTGGCTGTACCATTTTATAATCCCACCGGCAATGTGAGGGTTCCAGTTTGTCCACATCCTACCAATGCTTGTTATTTTCCATTGCTTTTTATTATTATTATTATAGGCATCCTACTGGGTATGAAGTGGTATCTCATTGTGGTTTTGATTTGCATTTCTGTAATAGCTAAAGACGTTGAGCATTTTTATATGCTTATTGGCCATTTGTATATCCTTAGAGAAATGTCTATTCAAGTCCTTTGCCCATTTTTTAATTGGGTTGTTTGTCTTTTTGTTGTTGAGTTGTAAGAGTTCTTTGTATGTTCTAGATACTAGCCTCTTACCACATATATGATTTACAAATATTTTCTCGCATTCTGTAGGTTGTTTTCTCTTAGCCCTATTTTGCATACTCTTATTCCCCTTTTTGATGGTGAGCATCTAAAAGTCAAGGAATGTATCTTACACAACTTTATAGCAGCATCATTCAGTTAGTAGGATCTCAATAAATGTTTTTTAAATAGGACGACATTGGTCAGCAATTTCTCTTTAACAGTACAGGAGTAACAAATACATGAAAACATGAAGAGTAGCTGTCTTCTTTATGTTCTATTAATTGCCAGTATTTACTTTTTTCTCTAATGAGAATAGTTGTTAACAGTACTATGTATTTTACAGCTTGGCACTGCAATTGGCTTTTTGCTACCACCCGTTTTAGTGCCCAACACACAGAATGACACAAACATCCTGGCCTGTAATATCAGCACCATGTTTTATGGAACATCAGCTGTTGCCACACTTTTATTTATTTTGACAATAATTGGTAAGTGAATTATTTTCCCTATAGCTTAGATAAATGCATGACAAAAATTTGAAAATAACGCTGAAAATTTGTATTGATAGAATCTCAAATGCCATTTGCTTGTTTCATTCTTGCTATGCACTGTTTTGGTCAGGTAATGAATGCCATAACCCTAGCGATGTGTTATGATCCACTGTTATCTATTTTAATACTGTAAAGGATTTGAAGACTAATTCATCTAATTTATCTCCCTACTAACTTTCTTCTTGATAACTGTTGGTTTCAAACATATTACCTGCATCCTCTTCCCATATTCATGTACATGGTCTGCATCTTATGCCTACCTAGCTAGAAATAAGTTCTTGTCATGCTTTGAAGTGATGCAAGCAGGCTGCAGTCTTCCTTTTAATGGTAAATCCTCCGAAGGATCCCCAATGTAACAATTAACTGGATCTGAAAATATTGACCAGTGAATGATCCTGGGCAGCAGCAAGCTGTTCAGCAGAATTTCAAACTGTGGCAACTATCTGCTTGTTAGGCCATTCCAGCAAAGCACGGCTGCCACCCTTCGTCACTGAGTCCTCTCGTCGGGGCCTGTCTCTTGAAGCAGTCAGTCAAAATCAGCTGCAAGCAGCCATCATCAGTTTGGAAGAAGCTTTGGGAAGGTCTGCTTTTTTAAGTTTATTTTTAATGGGAAACAGTTTTGATTTCAGGGAAAAGGGTAGGTAGGGTTTATTTAGGTAATATAGCTGCTAACATAACTGCAATATCGCCCCCTTTAGACACTCAATGTATGTCAATTGATTTGAAGAGGAAAGGAACCATAAAGTTGAAAGGCTGTCTTTTCATCATTAAAACTTATAATCAAACTGCATTATAGCTGGAGTTTTAAAATTTTTGTATATTTTGACTATGGCTATAATAGTAATGAAAAATTCATATTTTATGATCTCCAGATATGAAATCCTCAGTTTTCAAAGAAATGTATGCTGAAGACTCTTGAGTGCTTCAATAGAGACTGCCTTGGTAGATGAACTGCAGGGCCCAGGGACAGGAGCCTCAGCCCACATACTTAATTTCCCTTAAGATAATGAAAAAATGTTCTCTTGGTAGCATATGAAGTATCCTGACCATTCTGACATGTCTGATCTACTTATGGTTGGTTTCTGTTTTCAGTTAGTTAGGGAGTGGCATGTTTGCTGTGTCCAGACTACTGAAAAAGGACAAATGACCCAGGTACTATTTCAGTTTAGTTTAACAAAGTTTTAAAAGAAATCTATATTGTTTAAAAAAAAAAAAAAACCTTAAATATGCTTTTCTGGTAGCCATATTTGATTTGCTAGATGCAATAGGAAATACTGTATATACATTTGCATAAATGGCCCTTCCATTGGCAGTAAGGATTTTTAAAATACAAAATTCTCTTTCTTTTGATTGCTTATTTTTCTTCACATAAATTCTGGTTTTCATTTTTTTTTTTAATCTTCAATTGTCTCTTTAGAAGAAGTGAGAGTAATAGATTATATATGAGATATCTATAGATATGAAATTATATACATGACATGTGTGTATATATGTTTAAATTGCTACAAGTATAAGATTTTTATTTGTCAAAGGAGAGAGACAAAGAACAATAATAATAGATGTGACCATTGGCATATAACTCTATGTTGTTTGGGAAATTAAAAGAGAGGGCTATTTGTATACTTAATTATTTATGAACTCATGGCTTACGGGTAGAGAGTAGAAATAGAGATGGGGAAATGGGAAAAAAATGGAATAGAAAAAAAGGGCTCTTTGTCAAGTTTTGTTAAGTGGTTTATAATTTTAATCTTACAATACCAAGCATAGTATAAAAGCAAGATAATATACAGTTGTGATATGAAAGTCTTAAGTTGGAAATTGTAACATTTAAATGGAAAATCTACTTGTTTTTCTCATACCTAAGTATTTGTTATTGAGGAAAATTTGGATTATTTAAAAAATACTTAAAGTTCATTAATTACTAAGAGATAATCCTACTTCCCTCTAAATTCTACTAATAATTACTTTGGAAGTCCAACCAAATTCTTATAGTTTTGTTGAAGTTTGCAGGAATATGACATGTACTAAATTGATACTCAGTCTTCCTAAAATACTGTCTTCAAGGGTCATGCCATGTAACCCTGTTCCCTTCCCTCATGTAGTTTACATGTGAGTGTAATCTATCTAGCATTTCTAGGAATTTACTCAAACCCCACTGAATTTCACACTAATCCCTCATTCCTATTGGGAGAACTCTATTATAGCCTCTAACATTTGGTTGGTTGATGTATGCCAAACATGTTTAAAGGCATGCTACACACCGTATCTCATTTAATCCTTATAACCCTATGAGGATGTTTCCTTATTATCATGCCTATTTTATAGATGAGGAAACTGGGGCACAGACCTTGAGTTAATCTAATTTGCCCAAGGTCACAGTTAGTAAACACTGTCACACTCAATAATTACAAAATTCTTTTACATATATTATATCATTTAATCCTCGTAACAGCTTGTTATTGTTATTTCCATTTTATGGACGAGAAAGCTAAAGTGGAGGGACAGGAATTGACTTCATACAGTCATACAGTGAGTTGGGGCAGAGCTAGGATTCAAACTTCTACTTTTCTTACACTAAGGTAATATGTGTAATATTGGCTTGAATCACACAAGGACAAATAATGAAATCAAAAGGTAATGGTATAACTTGCTTTTGAAAAGTACAAGTGGCCCTAGACAGCAATAATAGATTTGATACTTACTCATCATGGGAGGAAGAGTTTTAATGTGGTGCTCAAGAACACTTTGGCTGCTTTATGTGCCTAATGCCAGGGGTGGAGAATAACTGGTAATTATTTTATTGGTGCAAGTTTTTGGTGGGGAGAAGAGAAGACAGTAGAAGCTTTATTTTTCAGTTTCAAAAGAGGAAGAAAAAGCCATATTTCATCCTTTCAAAGTAGCATTTCAGCATAAACAAGGGCATAAACCAATGGCTTTTTGTTCTTCTTTTTCTTCATATAGACTTAAGTTTGACCTTACTACAGCATGTAGCTGGTAGATAAGGGCTTGATTTTTGCCAAAAGACTGACTGTCTGAAACTAAAAGGTAACACTTGGATTCAGAAAATAAATCTAGTGCAGTTAAATACTGGCAAGAATTGTTTTCATTTTTTGCATTTGAGTTCAGGTTTATGCCATTTAGACTTATTTTACCATAGTAAATAAAAACTTAAGTAAAGAGGTAAGATTCATAAGTACCCATGACGTATAAGCATGGTTTTTACATTCTGAAACTTTATTTTAAACTGTGTGAGTTATGTATTACCACTGTTAATAAAAAGAGATATCTCCTGTCTAACTAGGATACAAAGAGGCTTTCAGGAAAGGACAGCAGACATCCTAACAGTACAAAGATCATATAGGGTGAAAGGAAGAGGAAGAATTGCAACAACTTAAATGTCTTATGTCTACCAGCCCTCTAATGTAAGGATATTAAAAAGTAAATACTTATGAGTTATATCTCCTCTTGAATTAGTTGTGAAATCTATAAAAATAAAAGTATGTGGCTAGGTATCATGGCTCATGCCTGTAATCTTAGCACTTTGGGAGGGCAAGGCAGGGGAGGATTGCTTGAGGTCAGGAATTCGAGACCAGCAAGAGCAAGTGCAAGACAGTGTCTCTACAAAAAATAGAAAAATTAGCTGGATGTGGTTGGTGGTGCACACCTGTAGTCCCAGCTACTCCAGAGGCTGAGGCAGGAGGATTGCTTGAGCCCAGGAGGTTGAGGTTGCAGTGAGCTATGATGACGTCATTGCACTCCAGCAAGGGTGACAGAATGAGACTTTGTTTCAAGAAAAAAAAAAAGTATGTTTTAGTTTGATGTTTTGGTCAGCGAAGAACTTTAATTTTTTATTTTTAGCAGCAAACAGGAGAATTAAAGAATTATAGTATTTCATGGAAGTTTCTTTCTTTCCCAGTTGTTCTCAAACTTGCCTGGCTTTTGATAGCATTTGAGGAGTTTTACTTATTTTAATATAAATTCTCAGGTTCCATCCTGTAGGTTCTGATTCATTGAACCTTGGGTAGAATCTCAAAACCTGTATTATCTTTAAATTTCCAGTTAACAGGTCTATCAGATCTGACCCACTTTCAAACTACAAAGCAGGCCTTCCTTGCTGGAATAAAGAAATAGCCAATATGAAAGAAAGAAAGAGAGAGAGAGAAAGAAAGAAATAAAAGAGAGAGAGAGAGAGAGAGAAAGAAAGAAAGGAAAAGAGAGAAAGATAAAGAAGAAATTCTAATCTTCCAGAAAATATTCCTTTTTTTAAAATCCATTTATCTTTTTTTTCTTTTTGAATGTACCCTGTTTCATCATCTCTAAGGTTTACTTTTTAAAATGAAATCTCTGAAATCAAGGTGCTTTTAATAATGACTTCTAACATTTGTGGTAATAGAGACATGGTTATGTGAAAACTTTTTACTGATACCTGGCAAAATCATTGAGTATAAACATCAGAGTATCTTAGATTCAGTGAAATACAATATTTTCCTTCTATTGTAGTTAAAATTTTTGAGTCAGTAGTTAAAAATTTTGAGTCAATACAAAAACTAGATTTTAATTTCTGACATAGCCGATTTTAAAAGTTCATTCTTTCTATAAATTGGTCTTGACTTCTGGTTAGCCTAACCCTGTAGAACTCTCTCCCAAACCATCTTTTGCAGGAAGTTGGTTGATCCTTTTCTGCCCAGCAAAATAGTAGTCTCCAGATGTCTGGCTGAGAAGGCTGTGAAATCTCTTAACTAGAAATGGACACTGCTAAAACTTACAGTATGAGACACCAGATACTACACTTTTACGTCTCTTAGCTCTACCCCTGCACTCTCCATATGCAGCTCTAGTGAGTCAGCGAGAAAGACCTAGCTCTGCATCAGTGAATCCACCTGGACCTTTTCAGTCCTGACATGTAATTGGATCAGACGATAAACTTTATATCAAATTTCAGATTTTAAAATAGTCATTAACCCAAGATAGTCCTCTAAAAGGTCAATAGTATATTGGTTTGTTCATATCTGATATTTACCTCTAATTATAAATCAAACTGAATTTGAAAATAGAATTGTTGATTATTTAATGTAGTAAAAATTAATTTTGCTGAAGTAAAAATGGAATAACCAGTGGGCAAGGTCACGGCATATATTACTGATGGTTTTGTAATTCAGTTATGGGAGTTGGCCAGATCTCTGCATTTTGGTCAGTTTCAGAGGCCTGAGATCATAATACCAAACTATTCTTCACTTAGAAATCCGTGAAAATAACAAACCTCATCATAAAAGACTTTCAGTACCTCTTTAAACTTAAACTGAATTTTGTCTGCTCACTAAAAAGATATATATATAATTAATTATACATATATAACAAAATATTACATATATATTGATTATATATAATCCTTTTCATGTATATTCTCAGCTTTCAAAGAAAAACCTCGGTATCCACCAAGTCAGGCTCAGGCAGTTCTTCGAGACAGTCCCCCTGAAGAGTATTCCTATAAGAAATCAATCAGAAACCTGTTTAAAAACATTCCTTTTGTCCTTCTGTTGATCAGTTATGGTAAGTGGTCTTCTTGTATTTTCTTTGATGTCTATATAAGTCTTTGAGCACTGTGGATTCTTTTCATTTAGCCCAGTGGTTTGAACTTTAATGAGATTCGTTGTTAACTTTATAAAAATAATTATAGCATAGTCATGAACTTAAATTTTGAACTAAAAGCAAAAAATCCAGGATGCCTCTTACTTGCTTTTAAAACTAAAAAAAGAAATAGTTCTCAAACACATAAGTGCTATCTATCTTCTTTTTTGAGTTCTCATAGAGCAGGGGTCCCCACCCTTTTTGACACCAGGGACGGGTTCTGAGGAAGACAGTTTTTCGGTGGGGAGGGGGGTGGTGTCGCTGCCTGGGTTCCATCTCAGATCATCAGGCGTTAGGGCGTTAGATTCTCATGGGGACTGCCACCTGGATTCCCTTCTTTGAGAAAGAAGAGAGAATAGGATTGGGAAAAGTCTAAAAAATGAATCTGAAGCAAAGATGGCAAAATGTAAATGTTTAACAAATCTGGGTGATAAGTAAGGGTATTTGTTATATTATTCTCTGTACTATTTTATGTGTTTGAAATATTTAATAAGAGAGAGCGAAATAATAAACTTAAGTCTCAGCCAGGTTAAGAGGCTTACCTAAATTCATATAACACATGCAAGGAGAGACCGGAGTTCAAACCAAGTCATATGATTCCTGATAACCAGCTGTTTTTATTCTCTTGTTAGGTATTTTTTAATTAATTTTGCCTTATGAATTGCCTAGTAAGTCTTTAACATAGGGGTAAGATCTCTGAAGCAGGGATTCTGTTACGCTTTGAACGTTTGTTGGCTATAATACAACACATTGTAGGTGCTCAGTAAATAATCCACTGCTTGGGCCAGGCATGGTGGCTCACGCCTGTAATACTAGCACTTTGGGAGGCCGAGGCAGGAGGATTGCTTAAGGCCTGGCGTTTGAGACTAGTCTCAGCAACATAGTGAGATCCCGTCTCTACAAAAAAATAGAAAAAAATTAGGCTGGCATGGTGGCCTGTAGTCCCAGCTACTTGGGAGGCTGA
>JAQIFY010005647.1:0-10889 GCA_028533085.1 Varecia variegata | reverse complement strand
AAAAAAAAAAAAAAGCCTCAAAATACTCATGAGCTGGAATCACATAAACCCCACAGGTTCAATCTCTCACTCCTTAGCTGAGAAACCCTCCTCCTGCACTGCTGCCTAGGCCATCTCAAGAGCCTACCTAGGTCCTCCCATCACACATGTCCATGCAATCTCCCCTTGAACTCAAAAAGATAAAACCACCATTTTCTTTTTCAGTTCTCCCTGGTCCCAAGGCCAAGCTCTAGGTCATTTTGTCCTCTGGCATCCTGGAGTTACTCTGCTATTGTGAAGGTGTTAGGAGGTGTTAGGAGAAGAGCACTACAGCCTGTGCTGCTTAATTGAGGCCCAAGGAGACAGCCCTGTGCCCAGCCAAGGTGACCCCCATTTCCTTCTGGGCTAAGCTAGCGGCTTTCCATCCCTGGAGAAGACAGAGCAAAGGTTGATGGGCTTGAGGCTCAGGAAAAAAGGCCTGGAACTTCCCCCAAACCCACTCCTAGAAGAAAGGACACTGAGTCAAAAGCTCATGTTTGGTTCCATCAGCCATTTTAAGAATTTCCTTTAGGCTACAGAGGTCCGTAGGAGAGCACAGACTTCTAGGCCCTCCAGGAGACTCTGGCCTGTAACCAATTTAATCACGGGGCAGACAGGTGAGCAGCATGTAACCCCTTGTCAGATAAGGCAGTGGAATAAGGGTTGACACATAGAAGACAGCACTCAGGCTGCTCAAAGACAACAAACTCTTCTAGGCACAGATGATAAGGGTCTAATTCTCCCAGACTTGGAACACGAAAACAGCAACTATTTCTTACTCATTAAGAAAAAGACACCAAATGTCCTCTTTGGGCAGTATTCAAGCTCAGGATATAAGAAGAAAGCTTCCCTATACTTTCAACATTCAAAGTGGAATTCCAAAAATCATAACTATAAAACATGCAGCTAAGCAGGCTCTATTGAGTCCAGAAACATTTCCACGTGGTCAGACTACATGATAAATGTTGCTTTCAGTATCAAACCTGGAGCTGGCCAGTTTCACAGTTAATCCCAAGGTATCCATGATGTCTTCCAAGCTTCTCTTGACTTGCACACAACCTTCCAGCCAAACTTCATGGAGGGCCTGAAATGATTTGATTAGGAAGGCCACGGACACACTAACAGACCTAAGACCCAGCCTAGAGAACGAAAGCTGGAGCGGTGAGCCAAAGCAGAAAGCCCTCTCCCTACGGCCACCAAATGAAGGCCAGTGAAACTACGTTTGTTGTGCAGTCCCAGGCCCCAACTGAGAGGCATCCAAATGTCTTCTCCAGCTCAGGTTGCACACAGGGCAATGAATGGAGTGAGAGAGGAAAGAGGCAGGGAAGAAGTTTTCATCCTGATTTCCAAAGAAAGCTCCTCAGGGTAAAAAGCAAAAACCAATGAATGGATTGCTGCAAGGTATGAGGCGTTATCAGTTTTCTATTCTTTGTGGATTTAAAAATGAAGCAGAAGGGTCCTCCGAGTCCAACAACAAGGCAGCCTGGGCCATGATATTCTGCTCTGCTCTGTGATTTTGGCATCACAAGTGCATAAATTCTCTCCATGCTTCTTTCCTCCCACATGGAAGGACTGCAGGAAAAGGCACAACACAGCAGCATTGCCCTGGGGTGGGTGGCTTCCCAGACCAGAGTTAGATGTCCCCATGGATGACCATGTGAATTCAGGATCCCTGCATTCAAACCTCCAGTGACAGAACACAGTCTCTGACCAGCTGCTGGAGACTGGAGAAGACCCATCAGGCTGTGTGCTCAGGCCAGCGCCTGTTTCTCCCACACTTCATGGGTGACAGTCTCGCAGGTGGTGGCAGCATGAGGGCTCAGTAGAAGCGCTTTCGGCTCTGTTCCTGCCATTTGTTGTAAAGTATGATACCAATGACAATGGCGAATACAGAAAACACCAGAGAGAAAAAGACGATGAGAAAGAGGGCCAGGCCACTCAGGGGCGGCAGTGGAGCTGTCACTGAGGAAGCAAGAGAGAAGCAAGTCAGAAATGGAGCCCACCTAGTATGAGGGGGACCAACTTATAGACCGTCCAGTCCTCAGTTTCTAACACCTGTTTCTGGGTAACCAGAGCTTAGACTTCCCCTTTCCACTTCAAAAACGAAGCAGCCTTCCTGCTGCTCCTCTGTCATGTGAAGACAAGTGAAAGGTGGGTGCAAGTGCTCTATATTCTTCAAAGAACGTAGAACGGGACTGCTCTGCATGCTCTGCCCTGCATGCAAGTCACCTCAGCACTGCAACCTCCCATGCAGCACCCATGCAGCACTGCAACCTCCTCCCCAGCCATGCGACCACTTCCCAGGATCCCCTGTGCTTACTCTCAGGCAACTTCATATTGTCCACCGAGGGTAAGAACACATCTCGATGCAGCTTCTCCTCTTCTGGGGTTCTTTCCACTGTCAGCTCAAACAACTTCAGGGAAATGACATCATGATTATCTAGGAAAAAAAGAAACAAAGATTACTTAAGCCACTTCAAAAAAAAGTATGTATTTTGGAGTCAGTATCTAAGTTCAAGCCCTGATCCACAGCTAACTAGAAGTGGCCTTGAAAAAATAATTGAAACCTCTCCATTTTCTCAACTAAAAGTACGGAGATTGAGCCCAGGAGTTCATGACCAGCCTGGGCAACACAGCAAGACCCCATCCCTAAATACTGCAAAAGGGCACAATGAAACTTTTGGCAGATGAAGGAAACATTCTATATCTTGATTATGATGGTGGCTACATAGGTGTACATATCTGTCAAAACTCTTAACTGGCTAGGTGTGGTGGCTCATGCCTAAAATCCCAGCACTTTGGGAAGCTAAGGTAGGAGGATCACCTGACAACAGGAGTTCAAGATTAGCCTGGGCAATATAGCGAGACCCTGTCTCTACAAGCCCAGGAGTATGAGGTTGCAGTGAGCTATGATCATACCACTGTACTCAAGCCTGACCATCAGAGCAAGACCCTATTTTTTAAGAAAAACAAAACAAAAGAACTCTTCAAACTGTATTCTGTTGTATAAAAAGTATAACACAATAAAGTTGATTTTTTAAAAAAATTAGCTGCTAGGGTTTAAAAATTCAGATTTCTAGCTTCTCTTGAAAAACTGGAAGATTTGGCTTCATGGAGCCCATATTTCCTTTTGGCAACAACGGCTGGAGCTGAGTAGCTGCTACCCATTTCAGATGGATAGTTGCCTTTCCATTTTGCCACAAGAAAATTCTGTTTCAAACTAACTTTATCCATAATAAATTAATCAAAAGAACCAAAAGTTTAGTTCCTTATCTTTTCCCAAAAGACATTATGATTGGAGCTAAAGTCCATGGAGAGAATAATATAAAAAGCTATGAATCAGGCATGAGTAGAAAGAGACACCAGAGGAGAAAGAAAAGTAAAAGAACTAGGTACTGTTAATGCCATGTAAGTCAAGGAAGCAAGAGTTTCAGAGTAATCGGTTAAATGAGCTGAAGAGAGGACAAAAAGTGAGGGCGAAAATAGAGCACTGTATATGGCAAGAAAACAGAAGTAACTTTCATGACAATGGTGTTAATAGCAAGGTAGAGACACAGGTCTAAGTGCAGCACAGTAAGGAGATGGATGGTTAGGAACAAAAGCATCTGTACACACGACACATTCAAAAGTCTGGGCAAAAGGAGAGTCTAGGGATCAGTCAAAAGAGGGACAGCAGAGTCAAGGAGAAGCTTTGCCAAGAGGAGGGGAATTGGGCACATTAGCAGGCGGGAGGAGAGGAGCCTAGTAACAGAAAGGGCCTCGCAACAAAGGCTAGAAGAGCTGGCTTGATGAAGGGGCAAACACGGCTTTCTGTTAGCACCAACCAGCTCCTAGAGACAAGTGTACTAAGAAAGCCTGGGCCTGGGTTTCTTAAGAGGCCCAGATGTAAGAATGCATCCGGAATGCATCTCTTCCCTGAGCTCTGTTCTACCCTCTGAGAGGCTTGCCAAGGGCTGGATATTGAGAGGAGGCTTCAGTCAGGGAAAAACAAAGTATGCACATGGCAGTACCCGAGAGATCCCCAGTAATGGAGGAGGTGCCGAAGTAGTAGCCACGGGGCAGACGGACCCCAGGCACCTCAATGCAGTCCCTCCACTCATGCTTGCCATCGATGTCCATCATTATCTAGAATAAAAACAAGGGGTAAATCAGGGTCAGGCCAGGGGAGCAGGAGCAGGACAGCCCATACTACCATCTGGTCCAGGACAGGACTCACCGTCAAATGCCTCTTGACATAGCGAATCACAAGGAAGGTGTCATAATGGAGATTGCGGACAATGGCTGTACAGCCCCCCAGCTCTGTAGGCCGCCCATCCCGCTCATGATCATAGCTGAGGGAGCCGTTGTTCACCATGGCTGAGATGTAGGGGAATACCCGCTGAGAAGCAGGGAGGGAAAAGCAGAGACGATAAGGAAGAGCTCTTAGGAATGCCTGTGCAAACAACAACAGGAATTTTGCACACACAAGCTGAGCCCCTTACAGCAGATCAGACAACCACTCTGCCTCATCACTGGCAGCCCCTGAGAACCCACATTCAGATGGTCACTCAGGGAATATGGGCCCAGGGAGTGACTGAACTCCATACCTGCCTTCAGGAATTCTCCTCGCTCCCAATCTGGGATAGGCCCGCAATGGCCCCAGTAAGACTCCAGAGTCTGACTTGAATCCTCCCAGAGATCACCTTTTGGCACTTATATACTGCCCAGTACTAGGGGTTTCCTTTTTATGTATATATACCTGTCTCCCCAACTGCCACATAAGCTTCTTGAAGAAAAAAATCATTTATTACGCATCTTCACACGTGTCCATTTAGCCCTATCTCTTCCCCTCCAGGGTGAGTGTTTTGTACACAGCAGGTATTCTGCAAATACCTGTTTGAGCAGGGGAATCTTTCCATTCACAATAGTTCCTTTCAAATTCTAAAACTCTGTAAGCATATGATGCTACATGGATTAGGACTTAGAAAGAACACTGTTAAGCAGGGCTGTTGGATGGGATTCTCTAGCCACAGTGACTGTTCTTAGTCAAAACACTTTCCAGCCCACTTAAACCTCCTCGACACATAACATCTCCCAAAAATACTAATAAGAGGGCAAGGTTCTACTCCCACAGAGAGAAAACTGAAAGTTTCCCCATAACCCACTCATTTTCCCATCTACTTCAGAGGCGCCCTGTCTCCAATAGAGTTGCAGGAGCAAATTCTTCCTTAGAAATGATGAACTAACCATTCCAGAATGAGCCCAGTGCCAAGGCAGTGCAGAGAGGCAGGGTGATGAAAGGAGAAGGTAACATGAGGCATGCCACTCCTTTTGTGAGCTCCCCACTGTCATAGGAGGTCAACATGCAAGGTGGAGATGCAGTCAAGACCAGAGACTAGGGACTCCTGAGACAACAGCCACATGGACTTGAAACAACAACAGATATTGGATGGACACATGGAAATAAGGGAGGGCCATGGTGGGTCAAGAACTGAATACCTGAACTCCTGGAGAATATCGCCTCTTCTGGGCCTGAGAGGGTCCAGCAGGTTATTATAAAAACAAGAGAGGGCACAGAAGACAAGAGACTAAGTCAGAAAGAAATAGCCATGGAAGAGCTATGACCCAGCTGTGATAGATGAACAAACCAACCTAAATCCCCAAACAGAATTTGAGGGTCCATTAGCGGCATTCAGCAAGTCCTTGAACCCCTCAAAATTATTTGCAGAACCATATACACAGGTACTTGTAAATTTTTCTGAGGAGAGGGTACATTACTGTCATCATGTTCTCAAGGGGGTCCCCTAGGAAGAACATTCTAACCCATGGAGGGTCCTGAAGCTTTCCGAAGGAGTTTTATAAAACACACAGCGTTACATTGTCCCGCAGGCCCCACTTATGTCTCTGGAAGTCAAAAGCTTAGGCCCCAAGTTTGTCTATACCCAGACTACTGTATATCTATAGTAAGGGGAGAGACAGGAGAGACAAACAGGGCTAAATTCTTCTAAATTCAAGATGTGGCCTTTTACTGCACTCAGGATATCAAGATGTAGCTCTTGCCCAGAAGACAAAACTCCACCACTTGAGAGACTATGAAATCAACTCTAATCCAAAGGGATCATTTACCCTCTAATTGAGCCTTATGGACATATATTTTCAAATAATTGTTGTCATTCTACCCTACAGCACGTGGGCAAGGAAGAAGCTCCGTGGGAGCATTGCAGCATGACAGACTTAGAAATATCTTCAGTCTTAAAGGTATATAGCTTTGCTCCAGAAAAGAGATTCTACATAAGCCCAGCTCAGCCCTGCCCTATGAGAAGGGTAGGTAACAGTGCAGAGCTCAAAGCTTTCATTCCTGTAATACTCAGTGAGCACCTATTATGATCCAGGCACTGTTCCAGATGCTGAGGGTCCAACGGGCAACAAGACAGGTATCAGCTCTCATGGAGCTGACATTAGAGTGTAAGATAAAAACAATAAACAAGTAAATAAAATTATTTGATAGCGATAAATGCTACAATGCAAATAAAATAGGTAATACAACAGAGACTGACGAGGGAACCTCTCTCTAGGGAGGCACATCTGAGCTGAGACCCAAGTAATTAGAGGGACTCCGCCAAAAGATCTGAGGGCATAAGCAGCATAAGGTTGGCATATTCAAGGAACTGGAAGACAGATGTGTCTGAAACACAGCTACTGAGGAAGAGGCTGATATGAGCAAGGCAGCAGCCACAGCACACGGGCCCTCATGAGCCACAGTAAGGAGTCTGGGTGGGCCTCAGAGCAGCTCCCTAGCCATTCTTCTCTGATGCCACTGGCAGAATTCACATAGCATACAGAAAGATAGGAAATCAATCAGTGGATGATCAAATTGCCACAAAATTACTCTTCTACAACTAATCTATTACTTAGAACAAGGAATTGTGAGCATGTTAAACACTGAGAGAAAGCTCATAATTTCAGAGACAATTAAAGAAAAGAAGGTCTTAAAAATGCCCTGGGGAGCACTGAAGACTCCAAGGCTTGCTTCATTTATCACTTCCAGTAACCCTGATCGAAGTTTAGGTGCAACTTTAAAGAGTGTGTCTAGGACAGCAATCCTTAGGCTGAGGGTGCCTCACTTTTCCCAAGGCTGGTGTGGCCTCAGGATCACCTGGGGGAGCCTTTCAACTGCACATATCTATGTGTCCTCAGTCAAAGAATCTCATTCAGTAGGTCTAGATGGGGGCACAGGATTATGTATTTTTCAAAAGCACCACAGAAGACTGGAACGTGCAGCCAAATGTAAGAAGGACTGCACTAGACACATAGCCCCACGGCTTTGCAGCTGGAAATCTGTCTACTTCAGCAACGCATGACTTGGCCTTCAATTTTTAACCTCACACCAGTAGTAAGTCTTTAAATGCCATCTTATTTTCTATTCCTAGTCAGGAGTTCTTGAAATGTTTCTTGGATAGCCACTGACTTCACACAGCAATATTTTTTTTTTCCCCTGGAAAGCAGCAGCCTATAGCTGGAATCAAAGGTTGAAGAATCACACTGATTCAGACAAGGCGGTAGTTTCATTCCTAATTTAAGAGTCACCAGAAAGGAGGAACTCCCCACTTATTGTCCTAATGATTATTGTTTGTAGGGTGGAGAAATGTTTTCAACTTTTTGCACTACAAGTCCACTTTAAAAAAAAATTATTTTTAAAAGATCCTCTACATGATAATTGTACTTTCAGCATATCTTGATTGAAAAGATACCCATGAGGTTGTGGATTTATGGATTCTATGCCAAAATTCCACATCGGCTCTGTGATCAGGGAGACTTGGGTTCCATCTGCAGTTATGTCACTCATAGTTGTATAACTTTGGGTAGGTTACATCACCTCTTTGTGATTCTATTTCCTCACTGTAAACAGGGAAAATAACACACAGCTAAAGGGTTAATTATGAAGATGAAATGAAATATGTAAAACATTTAGTGCAGTGTCTGACATTTAGGAGGGAGTCAATAAATGGTCAAATCAATGACTAAACTAATCAATTTCTAGATACATACATGTTGACATGTACTCATATAAACACAGAGCCAAACACACATCTCTTAGAGCAATAATTCCCAGACCACTGGCTGTCAGGGACCAGTAAAATTTTCAAAAGCATTTTGGGGATTAGTAAGTTTGGTTTCATTTTATTGCCCACTTACATACATTAAAATACAATAATGACAAAACAAACAATAATGACAAATGTCTAAAAAGGACATTTTAACATGAAAAAATGAGAGAATTATATAATTTAATAATAAAACAATTGAATACATTTAGCACTTATGAAAAATCACTTCACTGTTCTGATTCTTGGACCAGTGAAAACCTTGTTACCAACCAATACAAGTTCATGAACTAGAATCTGGGAGCAGTGTTTCCAACTCAAACCATACTATAGTCTAGTAAGCTGACCATTTGTTTACTGGAACCAAGATGTGAAAAAAAGAAGGGTAGGAGAGGAGAAGAAGACAGAATGGAGCCACAACAGCTACTGCTTAGATGTTTGTAAAATGTCCCTTAGGAATCCATTGAATGGTGTGAATAACAGCTAGCATTTACTGAGAGATTACTCTGTGCCAGGCACCATACTCAGTAATGGACATGTATGTATTCATTTAATTCTCACAACTCTATGAGGTAGTATTAGTACTCCTATTTCACAGGTAAGAAAACTTATCCAAAATAACACAGGTATTAAGTAGTGAAATTAGATTTGGAACCAAGCAGTCTGGCTCCAGAGCCCTGACTCAATTACTAAGCTACATTGCTCTCAATATCTATCAATATGGAAAAATGTTTCATATGTATTTATCAGGTGTCTAAACAGCATTGAAACACAAAGAAATACTGCAGAATAGTTCCAGATTAAGGGAGAGAAGAGACATAACAACTGAATCTGACAAAGGATCTGGGATTTTCTTTCCTTATAAAAGACACATTGGGACAACTGGCAAAATATGAATAAGGACTATAGATTAGATAGCAGTATTATTATCAATGGTAAGTTCTTCACTTTCATCAAAGTGTTGTGGCTACATAAGGGAACTTTTTTTTAGAAAAAGCCCAAACTTAGTTAAGTATTTAAGATTAAGGGAGCATCATGAAGGCAATTTACTCTTAGCTAGTTGAGAAAAAACAGACATACATGTATGAGCACACACACACAGACACATACACACATAAGTAAACACAGATATACACACACACATAAGTAAAATAAAAGGACAACGCAAGTGTAGTAAAACATTAACATTGTGGGGAATCTGGGTGAAGAACATCCCAGAATTCTTTGTCATATTCTTATAACTTATCTATAAGTCTAAAACTATTATCAAAATTTTAAAAAGATTAATCTGAATCTAGTATTCACCATACTCTTAATTTTTCTACATCTGACAATTTTAAAATTAAAAAAAGCTTTTAAAAAACAGTATGTAAAATATGATACAACATTCTGTTTTTAAAAAGGGTGTCTGTACAGTTTTTTCAGGCTTTTCTGCTTTTTCTATCATTAGCTTTTATATAAAAATAATTAACAAAAAAAAATGCCTTCTACTAGATGCTATTAGATGTGAAGCATCTCCCACCACACCTCCACTTCACCCTCCCTTGGATCACTGGTGGAATATACTCACTGCCACTTCCACAGATAGACTTGTCAGACTTGCAAAACTTTATAAACTGCTGGCCCTACAGTAATCTTCATCTAACCCTTTATGCAGAAATCTGAATAAAGAGGACACAGGTTAACTCAGCAATCTGCATCCTAGTTAGAGTGGATAACAAGATCAGTGAGATTCTTATCACGTCACTGGGCAGCCAGAGAAGGCCTCCATTCCATAAGCCACCAGGCTAGCACTAACCTGTGCTAGTGACTCTGTCCCCAGGTCTCACAGCTCCTCAACTGGCAGACATGGAAAAATGGCACTTCCAGGCCTGAATGACCTTCACATACTTGAACAAAATCACAATCTCTTAAGAAATTCATGGAATGATTTTAATCTCATTTATCTTAGTTTGTGACTCCACTAGAACAAACCCAAATCAATCTGAAGACTTCAATAAAGAGTACTCCAAACTCAGGAGACTTTGAATTTGAGGTGTGCCTCAAACATTGATGTTCATAACCCACCCACCCAGATTACAAGTACCAAATTTTAGAATACAGTCTAATATGTAAATCTTAATTTCACTGCTGTCCATTATTTTAATAGTATGTGAATACTTCTTGTTAACGAAAAGAGCTATCAATTCTATAGAACGGGGGATCTTGTTTACAGTTCTACTTTTGGAAGTCCATGAACCTAAAATTATATATGAGCATCTATGTGTATGTGCATCTTTCTGTGGGCCCAACACGTTCATCAGATTCTCAAGAGTCAAAACCCAAAGAAAGGTAAAGAACTAACCCAGAGCCAAGTATCTTCTGGAGCACGGGCTCTTGTTTTCTTCATCCTCTCTCCCTCTTTCACTGTCTCAGAAAAGAAACATTATTTTCTCCTTGCTGTCATCCAATACTAGCATACATACATTTCCATACTTCCCTCAAAAATCAGTTCTCCCCAGTCAAGCTCAGCCTCAATGCCAAATCACATATAAAGAGCATGCCAATCCTCCCTAGGCCTGGATTCCAAAAAAGTCTGTCTTGGAAAACACTGTTCCACCTAGGACTAAAAAAAAAAAATACAAAAACCCTGAGAACTTAAGAACTCATGGAGTTCCTTTAATAATGTAAAGATGCTCTCTACCAATAGTAAAGAGACCATGTTGAGTTCAGTGTCTTCATCAAGATAAAAACTTGAGGGAATGTATTTTTAAACTGGATGGCACAAGGCTGGGTGCGGTGGCTCAC
>JAQIFY010005646.1:0-10889 GCA_028533085.1 Varecia variegata | reverse complement strand
AAGCTGCATGCTGAATATACCTAGATTAAAGAAAAATGATTATACTGATAAATGTTATACTCACAAAGACAATGTGAAAGAAGAATATATTGGAAGACTGAAAAATCAGTTGGCATATACAAGTCATTATTCTATAGTCAGCCTGGTATCAAGTCAGGTTTAATGAGCTGGAAACTGTGAAGCTAGGGATCTTGTTACGGCTTTTTCAGTCACTAACTGTCTGACTCAGGACAAATCACAATCTTTTCATGCCTTGGCTCCTGCATCAGAAGAATGAAGGGGTGCCAGCAGCTCCCAATGTCCCTTTCATCGCTAAAAACCTATTCAAATTAAGTTTTTTTTTTTTTTTTTGAGACAGAGTCTTGCTCTGTTGCCCGGGCTAACGTGCTATGGCGTCAGCTTAGTTCACAGCAACCTCAAACTCCTGGGCTCAAGTGATCCTACTGCCTCAGCCTCCCGGGTAGCTGGGACTACAGGCATGCGCCACCATGCCCGGCTAATTTTTTCTATATATATTTTTAGCTGTCCAGATAATTTCTTTCTATTTTTAGTAGAGATGGGGTCTCGCTCTTGCTCAGGCTGGTATCGAACTCCTGAGCTCAAACAATCTGCCCACCTCGGCCTCCCAGAGTGCTAGGATTACAGGCGTGAGCCACCACGCCCGGCCCAAAGTTGTCTTTCAACAAGTAGGCTAAAGTTTTTACTGCCTGCTGCAAAATCAAATTTATTAGTCCAACATACCACATTGCCTCAGGACTATACTATTACTGTGAAAATTGAAATGTTCACTCAAAATAAAAACATCATATTTCAAAAGCATATTTTCTACAGGAAGCATAATAATTTAATATTAAACAATATATAAACAAAAAAATAGAGAACAATGAATTTTTAGAAATGAACTTTTTCTTTTTTGCCAGTAGCTGGACATAGGGAGGGGGGTTGACCAAGAAGCAGAAATAAACTTTTTCTCCAGATAATGCCACTTACAAAGCAGATTATATACTTTATATTACTGTGTTTTGTCGTTATTTTGGTTTTACTTACCCGGACTGTATAATGAATTGTGTTCTGTTTTTCATATTGAGACACCACTAATGTAAAGGTATGGGTTCCAGGTGTGGTCAGCTTTATCTTAGTCAAATAATGAGGGCTGTTAATTCGAATCCCATCAATGTATGGAGGCGGGTCAGCTGCAAACAATAAGGTGGTTTACAAAAAAGAGACTTTTCTTCCTTTAGCTTCTGAAATTTTATGGTTGAGGGTAGGAAGGATAAATAAATGGATGGACATCCCCCTTAACTGATTCTGTCTTTAAAATATAATGGTATTAGTGAATTACAATTTCAAATTAAGGTGAAAATTTTAAAAAAGATACAAAATATATAAAAATAAGTCTGTATTTCCCACCACTCAGAATTAACATTAAAAAAAATCATACTAAGAGACTAGCTTTTCATAAAACAAAGTCCCTTTTAACCATCCACCTTTATCTTATTCCCCTCCACTGATGGATCTGGTGGGCGTTTTTTTAGACTTTAATACACACCCCCCCCTCCTAAAAAAGAATGAACAAATAATTGTTTTCTGTGTATGTATCTAAAAAAGGATATGTCTTGTATCTTTCATTTTTCACTCAATATTTTTTGAAGATCTATGTTGTTCTATATAGTTTATTCCTTTTAACTGCCTGTATAATATTCTATCATATGAATGACATTTTATTGAACTATAAACCCAGAAGTACTCTGAAAAGGCAAAATCACTATCCATAAAAGGGAGCATTGTTAAAAAAAAAAAAAATCCAAGTTAAAAGAATAAAAAATATACTTAAAATTGAAAATCCATATAACATTTTAATGTTAGAATATATTTGTGCTTTTTTAGTTTTATAGTGACCAACATATGAAAAATGGAAAATCTGGCTAGTTTAATTTGATATTTGTCACTACTATGTACCGTACCCATCCCAGAACCTAGTGATATAAACTGGCTTGCCCTCAACACAGTGTGATGTGGAAGAAAGCCATAATTTCCTATGATTAAATCAAATATGACTTAATTTTGATCCCATCTTCCCCACCACTGCCATTTGTTTGCATAGCCTTCTTGAAAGAATTATCAGTAATTGCTTCCTTAACTTATATCACAGTCTTTTTTTTTTTTGAGACAGGGTCTCACTCTGTTGCCTGGGCTAGAGTGCCATGGCATCAGCCTAGCTCACAACAACCTCAAACTCCTGGGCTCAAGCGATCCTCCTGCCTCAGCCTCCTGGGTAGCTGGGACTACAGGCATGCACCACAATGCCTGGCTAATTTTTTTTACATATTTTTAGCTGTCCAGCTGATTTCTTTCTATTTTTAGTAGAGACGGGGCTTGCTCTTGTTCAGGCTGGTCTCGAACTCCTGAGCTCAAATGATCTGCCCACCTCGGCCTCCCAGAGTGCTAGGATTACAGGCAGGCGTGAGCCACTGTGCTCGGCCTCACAATCTCTTTTTAAACCAATCCAATAGGGTTTCTAGCCCTACCTCTCCACCAAGCCTGTTCTTGTCAAGGTCAGTAATAACTGCCAGGATGCTAAGTCCAACGTCTCTTCTCTAATCTTACTTGACCTCTCTAAATAGCAATTTCCCATTCTTTTGCTCTTGAAATACTTTCTTTGCTTATGTGAAACCTCACTTTATTTCATCAGGGATTCTGTTCAAATTCTTTTGTGGTACCTTGTCCTCTGCTCAATCTTAAGCTGTCTGAGAGTCCAAGGGTCAGGTCCTAGGTGTTCATCTCTGTATCTAAAACTCTCTCCATAGGTGATTTATACAGTGCTGTCTTCAAATGCCATCTATATATTCCTGACTCCTCAATCTGTACCTCTAACCTTACCTTAGAACTCTACTAAAAAATCCAAGTGCCTAGTTGGCATCTTCACTTGGATATATCAAATAGATATCACAAATTTAGCAAATCAAAAATTAATTTTTGGTTTTTATTCCACAATAGATCTGCTCCCTCTCCTCTCCCCACCAATTCTTGCCCATCTCAGTAAATGTACACCTTTCTATTGCTCAAGTCTAAAAAACCAGAAGTCATCCTTGATTCCTCTTTGTCCCCCTACACTTCAACTCAATTAAGTCCTGACAATCCTACTGAAACCGAAATCTGTCCACTCCTCAACTCCGCTCCTACTACCCCAAGTTCAAATCACCATCATTGCTCACATCAATAAAACTGTCTTATTGGCTACTGTTTCCCGCTTTGGCCCTCTCCAATACAAATTTAAAAAACAAAAATGTTCTTTAAAAACATCAGATCATGTCATTTTCCTGATTAAGACCCGACAAAGACCCCCCCTGAACGCTTTCCTGTGGCTTAGTAAGAACCTCATGTGATCTGACCTCTGCATACCTTTTTGACCTGCCCAGACAAACTGGCCTTTTCTCTGTTCCCAAAGCACACCAATCTTTGCTCACTGTAGGGTCCTTGCACTCACTATTCCCTCTGCTTATAATGCTTTTCCCTCTATTTCTTTACATGACTGACTCCCTTTTGTCATTCACAGTTCCTCTTACCCCTTCTCCATGACCACCCAATCAAAGCAATCAACTAGTCACTAATACATGACCTTATTTTACTTCTTTACATACATGTATCACTACTTGATATGTTTCTTGCTTATCTGTCTCCCCAACTAGAACATAAAGTCCATGGAAAGAGAGATTTTGCCTGGCGGAATCTGGAAAGGTTATCACTGAGGAGATAACATTTAGGTTAAAGCAGAACAGGGTCTGTGGGTAGAGGGCAGGGAGAGAGAGTCTTAACAGAGGAAATGGTGTGACAAGAGGGGCAACAAGGGCATGGTGTATTCAGGGCTAGCAAGTAACTCAGTGAGGGTACTATGAAAAGCTGAGGCGTGAAATAAAGGGGCAGGTAGATGAAGGCCAGCATATAAAAAGCCTTATTATACCATGCCGAAGAGCTCAGATTTTATACAAGAGCCCACGAAAACCACCAAATATTTTTGAGCGCAGAAGACATCATTTAAGTTCCAGAAATAAAATTCTGACATCAGTGTGCAAGAATGTGGAAATACCAAATTCCCAGAGTCTCTAATGATAAATCAAAACAAGACAAAGAGCAGCATAAACACCCACCCATCTGTTTGAGTGGTTTCTATTAGTCTATCAACATAATTATTAATTTCTGCAATAGTATCTACATAAAATTTATCATTTTTCAACTTAATCATGTAAATAAAATTTTAATGTATGTTTGTTTTAATATTTTCTTGAGTACTATACATACCTGGGTAATAAACTTTTTTCCCATCAGTCTTGTATACAACCATTGTGATAAATTCTCGATTATTTGCAAAATCATCCTAAAATCACAAAGAATCCAATGTGTTTAGAAAAGTGAGCTCAAAATGCTCTTTATTTTACTTATTTTTTTTTTTTTTGAGACAGAGTCTCATTCTGTTGCCCGGGCTAGAGTGCCGTGGCGTCAGCCTAGCTCACAGCAACCTCGAAGTCCTGGGCTCAGGCAATTCTACTGCCCCAGCCTCCTGAGTAGCTGGGACTACAGGCATGCACCACCACGCCCAGCCAAAACGCTCTTTATTTAATGTTAAAAAAAAATCCTCTAATTTTAAGAGCATTTTTTCCCAGCTATTTATTGCTATAAAAACATTGTTTTTCTGAATTGTCATTTCAATAGATGACCAAACTTTATGAAGTAATACATTAAATAAGAGTCTGAAACTATTGAGATTATGGTTAGCCTTTATAAAATCAAGACTAATGACTTAACATTTCCAAATTCCCTTCAGGATATTTTAATATTAAGTTCTAAAGTATATATACTCAATCCCCAAACTCTCACTAAAAAGCATAAACTCTCTCATATTTTTCTTTAGAGATTACTTTTAAACAATATTTTAAGTATATGATTATAAAATATAAATTTTCCTGGAGGAAAATATTCATTAATCTGAGAAAACACTATTTTCAGAGCACCTATATAAATTAAACAGGCTGGTGATCAAATCACTTAAATTTTAGTTTCACAATGGTCTAACTGTATTAAAAAAAATTTCTGCACAGGATATCATTTGAAGGTTATCAGTACCTTGTCTGTTATGTGTCTACTAAGCAAAATCCAAACTGCAGCGCCCCCTTGTGGACACTGAACCTCCAGTTTGTACTGGGGGTTGTTGGCCAGGCTATAAGCGTCTTTCACAGGTCCTTGCTTAGCATCCCAAGTACTAAAAGATAAAGTCAACAAAGAAGGAGATGGCAATTAAATTTCTCATAGAGCTACACTATAACACTATTTTTAAAAGTGTTTTATTTCAGCTACAATTAAGCTATTAGATTTTTTTGTTCTTAAAATTTTTGGCATAACCAAGAAGAACAGAAAGAAATCTATTATAAGACAGTCACCTGTGGGCATAACAAAAAGAGGGAATATCAGTCTTCCTAAATTAGCCGTTACATTTTTAAAAGAAAAAAGTGGAGAACACTATAAAGCATGTGCTGAAATGCAAAAAGTTACCTGTGAATACATGTTGATTCTTTAAAAAGACCTGGATTCCAACTCAAATAAATCACATCATAATACTGGCAGAGATCATCCCAAGAAATCCAAAATATTCCTAAAAATTAATATTTTTGTTAATCTAAAAAAAATACTTAATGATAAATGACTTAAATCAGTTAAATACATTTCATCTTATTAAAACATTTTATTTGAAGACACATGGTACTAAAATTAAAAAGATATTTACCATTGTCTATTTTCTGAGCTGTTCGGGGATCAAAGTTTAAATACTTTTGCAACTCTGGAGTCCAGTTTTTTACATCATTTTCACTGTATCTTCCTTTCCAACGTAAATGACTCCAAGGGTTTTTCAATTGGATAAATCGCAGCCCCTGTTATCAAAAACAGGAGAAAACATTAAGTTGCAAAAAAATTTTATTAGGTATACCATTCTCTTATTAGAGAGGATCAATTTTGAGTACTTATCAATTTTCTTCCCTTCAAATCAACTTGAAATTAATACTTTAACACTTTTCACCAGGTCATATGTCTGATTAAAAACTATAAATAGCTATCTACTCCCTAGAGCTATGCTGTCCAACACAGCAGTCACTAACCACATATACTTAAATTAAAATTAAAAGTCAGTTCCTTAGTCACACTAGCCACATTTAAAAATTTTTTTTTATTTTTAATATGAGCCACATTTCAAGTGTTCCATGATCGTATGTAGCTAATAGCTAATGCACTGGACAGCACAGATACAGAACGTTTCCATCATCACAGGAAGTTCTCTTAGTGCTGCCTTAGAGCATCAAGTATTCCCTGCCTTTTCAAACCTCACTCTACTCCGGCCCCTCTTTATATTCCCAGTACTCACACCCCATGTCTCTTTGGCTCTAATCTAGGCTTTCATAATCCCATAAAATCTGTATTCAATTTTGCTTCTAAAAGCATTTGCTCATGCTGTTCCCTTTTCCTGGAAGGCCCTCTCTGATCCCTTTTAGCTATCTCTTCTTCTCTCAGTGAAGACTGAAGCACTGAAGAAAAGAGAAAGAACACAGACTTCGGAGTGAGAATAAAATGGGACCAAATTCCAGCTCTCTGGGTGGGTCATTTATCCTCTCTGAGCATTTTTTTACTCATTGGTAAAATGAAGTTTATGATGTCTTCCTAGAAGACTGCTGTGAAGACTAAATAAAGTAACATAGGTATCTAGCATTTAATAATTTCCTTCTCCTTTTAATTACTACCACTCCTCTAAACTTTACAGTGCTAACCATCTGTTACATTAGTTTAAAACAAATAATATCCTATTCTTATATTGTTTGCTACTTGTACAAATGTACAAGTCTTATCTCCTCAATGAGATCATAAACTCCTTGAAATGGTGATACTGTCATCTGTTTTCAGATTTTCCACTGAGTTTACGGAACAGAGTATTAAGGTTATGGTAAATGCTCGATAAATACTACGTGTGTCTACAGAATTGATTATCTTGATTCAGAAAAATAAAAGGGCTGGTAAACCGAAAAAAATATTTGTCTTACTTCAACCAGTCAACTTAAGAAACTGTATACTTTCTCTAAGGATGTCATAAATCACCGTTGGGGGACATTTAAAAAAAGGTACATTCCCTTGCTATTTTGTATTTTAAATAGTGGCAAATTGTGGCCTGGAGTAGATGTGATTTCTGGACATAAGTAACAATCATTTCTCTCAAGATATCCCCAGCAGCTTTATTAATACAATTTCTTTTCTCAGTTTCTTCTACACCCCAGGTGTCTCACCACGCATCAGTCAATAGACATTTAGCTTTAGTTCATTTCTTTTCATAAAATCCAGTTCTGCAAGAGCAGGAAATTGGCTAAATTTAGGTCTCTACCATTTTCTAAAACAGGAGCATAAAGGAGAGGAAACTGCTGGTAGTTTTTCAGAGACACAGCCCAAGCATCAGTGACATTCAAGGGCACTCAAACATGGCTGTAGGTTTGGTTTGGATAAGTAGAGAACCAGCAACTCAGAAGGCCCTAATAGGGGAAGAAATGCTAAAGAAATAATAATAAAAAAAAAGAACCTGGTCTATGCTAAAACAACCCATTTCTCAAGTTGTTTCCAAGTAGACAACAACAGAAAAGCCTTGGATAGGTTAAGCTATCTCATGATAGGACTTGTCTAGAATGAAGTCAGCAGCCTAAACTGGAGATGTACCTCCACAGTAGACTATTTATGGAACATCACCTCAAGGAGGAGACATAAAATAACCCAAAGGGAGGAAAACTGAGACTAAAATGACAATTTCAGAAAATGCAAGCAGGTTAGAGGTAGTCAAACAACAAGGATAACACTTTTATGTAAGTATTAATAAATATTAAGAAGAAAATCTTACTAAGTGAAGAAAGTCACAAATGATGTAAGACTGGGTATAATTTTAGTCTAAGATTAGGTCTATATGCAAAAAAGGTTTTAGAGATAAATGTTTGAATTAGATATGAAAATATTTTAAAATAGAAGTCAGAATTAAGTAAATGTCTCAAAATACAGAGAGCAAAAATAACCTAACAATGATGAACCCAGGAAATTCCGTAAACAGATACCCAAAAACAGAATACTGGAGGGGAAAGGATCAAGATGGCCAACTAGACACAGGTAGCACGTGCCTCCTCCACAGAGAGGAACCAGGATAGTAAGCAGATTCTCACATTTTGAACAGATCATCTGGGAGGGAATACTAGGATTCACCAGGCAAGCAACAGGAAGCATCAAAAAAGTGGGTAAGGAAAAGGTTCAGGGCAACTTCTCAGGCCAGGAACTGGCTAACAGCTAGGAGAAGCTCCTGGATGCGGGGAAACAGTAAGAGAGAAGCACCCAGGGCTCCACTCTCTGAGACAAGCCTTTTATGGTCTTGGCTACAAGAGAACGTCCTGACCCACACAGGTCTCAGGCCTAACATAGGGAGCTGCTTGAAGACTGCACATTGTTTCAGAAAGGGAACCCATGCAGAATCACACAGGCATCTGAGCTTAGAGCAGCTTTGAGCCAGGGCCCATTCTGAGAGCCTTGATGTTGGGCAACAGCGGATGCGCCTACAGCAACCGTGCAGCACCAAGGAGTAATAAAGGAGCTCAGGTGCTTCCACAAAGCCCTGGGGAAGATTCCCAACACCCTGCTGTGAGCTGCTGTTGAGACTGAGATGTGAGCAGACAGCATTTTCCACAGTTTCTCACTCATGCTATTGCTGGGGTAGGATCCCAGCCTGTCTGGGTTGTAGGTCCAAAGTGCCATTTTGAGTTTGACCCTGGGCTATGCCCTGCCCTCAGGGAGCCCCTACCTGGTTGAGAAAGGGCAGGGAAACCAGGCTTTCCAGTACACATCTGGGACGGTATCCACTATCCTGCAGTTGGCTGTTATAGGACTGAGTCTTAAGCAAACTGCACTTCCCACAGTTTCCTGTCAGCACAGCCTGCCTGGGAAGGGCCCTGCCCCTTCTGGTCAGAGGCCCAGGGTGTCATTTTGGGAGTTTGAAGTCAGGCAGCACCCCACCTTCAGCTGAATGTGGGCTGCAGCCCTGCCCAGATGAGGGACAGAGAAGCCCAAGATCTCTTACATATACCTAGGACAATTCCCACTGCCCTACTATGGGCTACTGTGGAAGTGAGGTGTAAGAGAAAGCATTTCATTCAGCATCTTGCTCACACTGTTTGCCTGGAAGGGGCCCCACCCTTGCTGGTCACAGGCCCAAGGTGCCAGCTTGGGAGTTTGAAGCTGGGCAGTGCTCCACCCTTGGACTGAGTTTGGGCTGATGTACGGGCTCAAGCTCTCCTACTTACTCCTAGGAAAATTATCACAGCCCTGCTATGGGCTCCTGTGAGGCTGAGATGCAAGCAACAGCACTTGCCAGTTTCTTGCCCATGCCACTTGCTTGAAAGGGGCCTTCTCTCTGTGATTGCAAACCTACACCTGGTGCCATTTTGAGAGTTTAACACTGGGCCACATCCTACCCTCGGGCCCAGTTCAACGTGATGTGACTGCAGCTATCACTGGGCTGGGAAGAAAGGAGATCAAACTCTCCTAAGCACACTTAGGACAATACTCTTGGCCCTGTTACAGGCAGTTGTGGGACTGGGGACTAGCCTGCCCAATCCACTGCAGCTACCAGTAACATCAACACTGATCACTTGGGTCCTAGCGGGTGGCTCAGCTCCACCACCACTACTGTCACCTCCCACATCACACCAGCTGGTTAGGGGCACACACCTGGCCCTCTGCCTCAACTACTAGTTTCTGAGCAAGCCACCTGAAGGCCCAAGAACCAGCCCCTCAGGCCATACCAACACCACTGCCAGCGTGAAGTTGCTCTGGCACTCAGCCTACTGCTTCCATCACTAGGGCCCAAAGACTGGCTCAGCTGCTGTTTAAGTCCCCAGCAAAACTACACCACACCCCTAACTAATAACTGTTCCCTAAATCACCAAGGAAATCACAGATACTACTGACCCTGTATACTGCCTAAGAAATCAAAGATCTCATTGCTGCAGGCACCCAAAAATCAAAGCCAAAGTGTCCTACTCAACCAACAACATATATACATCTTCAGGAAAAAAATTCTTCCTTTCAAAAGCAATTTCAAAAAACTGGAACAAGCAACTGCTACATTAGATGTGCAGGTATCAACAGAAGGACACAGGAAACATGAAAAAGCAAGGAAATATGATACCACAAAAGGACCACAACAGAGGCTGGGAGTGGTGGCTTACGCCTATAATCCTAACACTTGGGAGGCTGAGGTGGGAGGATCGCTTGAGGCCAGGAGTTTAAGACCAGCCTGAGCAAGACCCCATCTCTACAAAAAATAGAAAAATTAGCTGGGTGTCATGGCATGCACCCACAGTCCCAGCTACTCGAGAGGCTGAGGGAGGAGAATCGCTTGAGCCCAAAAGTTCAAGGTTGCAATGAGCTATGGTGAGCTATGATGAGGCCACTGCATTCCAGTCCCGGCAACAGAGTGAGACCTTATCTCAAAACAAAACAAAACAAAACAACAGGCCGGGCGCGGTGGCTCACACCTGTAATCCTAGCACTCTGGGAGGCCGAGGCCGGTGGATTGTTTGAGCTGAGGAGTTCCAAGACCAGCCTGAGCAAGAGCGAGACCCCATCTCTACTAAAAAAATAGAAAGAAATTATATGGACAACTAAAAATGTTTATAGAAAAAATTAGCTGGGCATGGTGGCTCATGCCTGTAGTTCCAGCTACTTGGGAGGCTGTGGCAGGAGGATCGCTTGAGGCCAGGAATTCAAGACCAGCCTGAGCAACATTACCAGACCCTGTCTCCACAAAAAATAAAAAAATTTAGCCA
>JAQIFY010005645.1:0-10889 GCA_028533085.1 Varecia variegata | reverse complement strand
TTTTGAAGGAGTCACCATACCACATATTCATTGTCTTCATTGTTGGATTTGCTTTTCTTTTAAAAGCAGAGCATTAAATGTGCTAGTTAGTAATCTATTACTTCATGACAAAAAGTCTGCATTTCAAAGCAGCAAGACCTCCTGGAGTTAGTTCGGTTAAATTTTCTATATCTACATTGTTTTCAAAGCCTCTGTTCTAAAGTAAAAAGATTTGTTATGAAGTTTACTATACACAGCACAGTGCTGCAGTAAGGTTAGTTTCTGCACATCTATTATCTAATTGGAAAGATGACAAGTGAAAGATAATGCTATCTCTGTTATAGTGACAGTTATGCTTTCAGTAGTTTACAGTTAAAATCAAGGGTGAGTCAGATCAGTAAATTAAGTGTATAAAAATATAAAGCAAAATAAATAAAACATTTTAGAATGAGTAGCTTTTAAACTATTCTTTCTTTTGTTTTTATACTTACTGATTCCATTATTAATAAGAATTATGTTTTCACTAACAGTCAAAGAAACCAAAAAGCTATTATCCACCAGTAAACTGCGCGATTACGGCAAAGCATGCACATTCAAGAGTGTATACAGGAAGTTCCTCTGAATGCAGGAATTGGATTTTTTTAAAGGTATTTCAGTAGTAAGTCCAGGCAAACAGGGCAAGGGGTTCATTGATTCTTTCCTGGTTTGAAGGGAAGTGAAAGAGAAATAACCTCATATGATGATTTGCAATCCCGTAAGAAGTGAGGGAGCATGAACAACTCGAAAAGGATTTGTATGTTTACTTAGTTTGCTGGCTGACAAAATTTTTATTTGACTCAGAAATTTTTGTATTAAATAGATTATTATGTGTTAGAGATGTTTATTTCCTACAGCAGAAAATTTTACTACAATCCTTAATATTGTGAGCAAGGTTTTGCTTGAAATTCTTGCACGCTGGGAAAACCCAGTGGGATCTGTGACAAAAGAGAAGTTGAGAAACTGCATACAAACAATCTGAAGATAAACTTGTGTCATTATTTCCCACTTTTTTGAAAACTTATTTATTTTTGTCATTTATTACTCTTCTTTCTAACCACTTTTAGAGATCTCTGGACTGAGCGAATCAAGAACATAGGAGTTATTTGGTTTGGGTTCTACCGACAGAAGATCCTGAAATCGAGAGTTGGCTCCATTGTTTATTTGGGAGGAAATCACAGGAAGCACAAGGGAAAAAATGGGGAAAGTGAGACCAGGAAAGGAGCGAAGCCAATAAGTCACGTGTTAAGGAGAGCTGGGGACAGCTAGGTCTGGATGGGTCTGGGGGGTCTCTGAAAAGCCAGGGGGAATCCTCCTCGGAATTCTCCAAGGAAGGGTGAGGAGACAGTTTTTATCCTCCAATCCTATTCCCTTTCAAGTGACAGCTGCCCCCCAGCGTGTCACTTTCTCTGCCCTTCGGTGTCGCACCTGCGGGAGACAGAGCAAACTCCTGTGATGCCAGACAAAGCCTCAGGTAGAGAAGATGACAGACGAGGGTCTTGAAAAGCCGATGCCGTGCTGGGAAGGGTCTGTGGCACATGAACTCGGGTGGACCCAGGGGCATCAACAGTGGGGGCTGCAGGGACAATTCTGGTATGTCACATTTGTATTGGGAGTAAGGTTGTGGGGCTTAGTCAATGCAAATGTAGCAGCATGGTGTTAACCTTCTGGCAAAGGAGAAATTATGTCTTAAAACATGCATTTGGTTTCTGTGAGAGAGACAGAAAATAGCAGTAGCTTACAGAAGACAGACTTGCTACTCACATAGCAAGTTCAAGCTCGTAAGCTGCATAATCAGAGGTCCAGGTGCTTTCCAGTTGGTTGTTCTGCTATCTCTAGGGGACTATTCTTTTCACTAAGAATAAGGACTAACGTGCCCACAGTACCTCATCTACATTCAGGCCATCAGGAAGTAAGAAAAGGGAAGAGAAGGACACATGGTTTCTTTAAGGGCACAGCTCAGAAATTGCTCATAACATTTTCCCTCTTATACCATTGGCTGGAACTTAGTCCTGACTCCAAGGAAGGCTTGGAAAGATTATCTGTATTTCGGGCAGACATTTGCCCAGCCAAAAATTATTTCACCATGAGAGAAGGAGGAAATGGACATTGGAGGACAAATAGCAGCTTCTGCTACAGACCCCACCCTGACGAATTGTGTCTTCTGGGGCAGATGTACCTGCATTATCTTAGTTTCAAAATGGAAGCTTTGAATTACTTATATTAATAATTATAATTTAAAACTCTTTAATGCCATTGTGCAAGCTTTAGAATATTCTGAATGGGTGTGTATACATGTTTCGTTCATTGTACTGATATTCATAAAGTTATACAGTTGTTTTTACTGTTAGGATATTTTATGATTGTGGCAATGATCTTATGTAATTGTGGGAACTTACACATGTATATATTTTAGTATTTTACCTGCCATAGCCAGCTGTTTCTCTCCTACATTCTAGTCTCCCTTTCTCAACGCCTCTCTGTCTCTCTATCTCTCTGTCTGTGTCTCTGTCTTTGTCTCTCTCTCTCACACACACACATCCTTGCTTGGATGCTTTCTTATTTGTTGATACTTGACTAATACTAAGCCAGCAAGATAATAAAATTGGTCTTGCTAGTACTTTTTTCCTTTTCTCTTAACTTTGACATTGTTTTCCTGAAAGTGTCACAATTAGACTTTCTCCTTAAAACCTCTGGCTTTCTACCTCAGTTGCCGCACCTAATACTCAGCCAAACTTCTCTGCCAGCTTCCATTTCTCATGCTTTTCCAATACCCCTCCAAAGGGGGGAATCTTTACCCTATCTCTTAAGAGTGGAATAATCTTCCATAATTTATTGAGTCTACAAATGCATTTTTCTTTTTCTTTTTTTTATTTCAGAATATTATGGGGGGTACAAGTGTTTTCATAAATTGCTTTTGTACCATTTAAATCAAAGTTATAAGTGTGCCCATCCCCCAGATAGTGTGCATTGTACCTGTTAGGTGTGAATTTACCCATCTTCTCCTCCCCCTTGCCGCCTGTTTGATTTCCAATGAATGTTATTTCCATATGTGCACATACTATTGATCAATTAGTTCCAATTTAATGGTGAATACATGTGGTGTTTGTTTTTCCATTCTTGTGATGCTTCACTTAGAAGAATGGTCTCCAGTTCCATCCAGGTTAATACAAAAGGTATTAGTTCACCATTTTTTAATGCCTGAGTAGTACTTCATGGTATACATATACCACATTTTATTAATCCACTCATGTATTGATGGGCACTTGCGTTGTTTCCACATCTTTGCTATTGTGAATTGTGCTGCTATAAACATTCGAGTGCAGATGTCTTTTTTATAGAATGTCTTTTTTCCCTTTGGGTAAATACCCAGTGGTGGTATTGCTGGATTTGGAACACTCATACTCTGCTGATGGGACTGCAAACTAGTACAACCTCTATGGAAAGTAGTATGGAGGTACCTCAAAGAACTAAAAGCAGATGCATTTTTCAAAACTTGAAAGAACATTTTCTCATTTGTAACTTTAAAACTCTCACACACGGTGAAACTGGTCACTAGAATGCTATTGGTGATTGCTGGAGAGAGAAGTAGGGTAGAATCGAGGATGAGTGCTGTGTTCTTAAAGGATACAGATGCACTTATATCTCTACCTATATCTATACGTATCTTATGCATATATGCTGTGAATTTGCTACAATCCTTAATATGGCGACAGTGATTTTGCTTGAAATTCTTTGTATACTGGGAAAAATACTGACTTTCAGTAAGTGGCAGAGCTGGATTTCAGTCCAGGGCCCTCATCCTTAAGCATAAGCTACTGGTGTTAGGAAGATGGTGGTCCAGGAAAGTTAGGAATGTGCCCTCTGCTGGGTCATGGGAAAAGCACCCAGAAGAGACTTCTGGAGACCTTGGTTTAGGTTCCTGCACTGTGAGAGGGTGTTTCAAATCAGAATAAAGGCTATAAACACTCAGAGTCCTGGAGACCTCGCATCCCTTCCCTTTGGGCAGAGGGAGCTGTAGATTCCCACGGAGGAGCTGTGCTCTGCCTGGCAGTGAAGGGGGCCAATAGCAGAGGAGTTGCAGAGGCAATGGCTCCCCTTTGCATAGGCGGGCATAGGTGGGCGAAGAGAGCGCCCACCCTCTCCAGGGAAAGGTGGGTGCTCTCCATAGTGTAGAACTAAAAACATTCTAACACATCTCAGTTGGCCTTGGCGAAGTAGTAGGGTGAGCTTGTCAAGAAAGATTATTATTTATTCTAAAGTAGGAGACATGACCTTATAACAAAACCACATGGGTGCCAGAGAATGGCATTTTAGGAAACAGAATTTCTATAGTGCTAAAAGCTGGACAAGTGCTACCTTCACATAGGGTTTCTCTTTTGATCTTTCCAATATCTCTTTTTCTCACTCTTTTTAAGATTATTGTTCTCATTTTGTGGATGGAGAAACTGAGAGCTAAAGACTTTAAATGACTTATGGATCACCCATCAGAAAGTTTCAGAGGAAGTACTTGGCTTTTTTCTGAACGCATTTCATCTTTGAAACCCAGGACTGATGTGAGCTGGGGACCCAAGTCTAGCACAGATGATACACCAAAAAATTCGAATGACTCAGTAGTCTATGTCACTGTCTTCTCCCTGACACAGCCTGGGACATGTCCCACTGTCAAGCCTAAAGCAGAGCCAGGAGAGGTTGGAGCAGGCTCAGGCTGGTGTGGTCTGTGCACAGACAACAGGTCTTGAACAAGTCTTCCCCTTGGCAGGCCAGGGCCAAGCATGATGATTTGGGATTGCTTTCGCTGGGTGAGGGCTGGACAGTGCTTCTCACCTGTGCTGTGGTTCCTGAGTGTGAATGTGGACTCTCGGACCGACCTCATTTCATTCTCACGGGACCTGTTCAAGCAGCATCAGAGGCATTATTGGCTCTATTCTGCAGGATGAAGAAACTGATGTTTCCTTATATAAATTGTAAAGTGACTTGGTCCTGATGTGGCTAATGAATGGCAGAAATGGGACTAGAGCTCAGTTTTTTTTGTTTCCCAGTTTATTGCTTTTCCTATGACATCTTACTCTACCTCTTCTTCCCTTCAATTGTTTAACATACCCCTTCTCACCAACAGGAGAGAAGGGTCCATTAATAGGTAAGCCCATTGGTACTGTATAAATTTTTGAGATAGTGTTTGTGCTACCCTATTTTGAATAAGCTAAGTATGGAGCATAATGAATCCTTTTTCCCTTGGTGTCATGGTTTGAACGTACTACCCTGGTTGGCAACCTGCTTTCAGCCTCATGTCATTTCACATGGTTGACATACGAGCCCATCTCTCCTCCTTGTCCTCCCCCCACCTGCAGTAAATTGGGTTTATAATAGAAACACTAACTCAATGTTAACGAAAGTGATACTGTCAAGTGATATGATGAGACGGCTGGGTCATGTTTTATGGTAATCGATTCTCTTTGGGCTTCCTTTGCAAGATCATGAGATGGTGCCTCACCCTGCAAAGGGCAGACAGAAAGTGTGGAAGCCACAGCAGAAGGAAATCTATGGCGAGTTACGTCTCCATTGTATCTTCATTCCCAGTTTGGCAAAACAAACAAACAATCAAATGAGATTTTGCTAAAACAAAACACAGACAAGACTTTTTAGAAAAAGAATCTCTCGGTGGTGAGAGGGGACCTATAAAATGAATTGTCATGTTGTCCTGTCAATCAATTTTACCTTTCCATGGGTTGTTCAGTGTAGTTAGTATGATCACACTCATATGAACCTCCTTATTTTCACTCTTTAGCACTAGAGTATTAGAAATTTCTCCCTTGGTTTGTCTCCCCTGATTTAAGACAGACAAAATTTTCAAAGGAAAACAGAAAAGAAATCAATGCACAAAGAATGTGAAGAAATTCAGAGAGTATCAGAATAGTGAATCTTACAAAGATTTCTGCTCATGTATTAGTAACATCTAGTGAGGGAGGACTGATACCAGTTCTTAGGTACTTTGCTTGGTGTTGATCTTTCTAAATATGTTCCTTATGCCAGGCAACTTTGAACTTGGCTATAGCACTTATGGTCTGTTTCATGTGTTGTAAGTTATAAACCTTTGGTTACTTAATCTGAAAAATTGGAATAATAAGAGCAGCCACTCCATTAAAGTGTTGGGAGAACAGTTGTCCCTTGGTGTCTGTGGGGCATTGGTTCCGGAACCACCCCTCATACAAAAATCCTCAGATGCTCGAGTCTCTTATATAAGATGGTGTAAATATTTACATATAACCTACATGCATCCTCTTGTATACTTGAAACTATCTATCTCTAGATTACTTATCACACCTAATACAATGTAAATGTTTATGAAATAATGATAAGGGGAAAAAAATCCGTGAGTGTTCAGTGCAGACACAACCATCAATATTTTTTCCCAAATATATTCGATCCACAGCTGCTTGAATCCATGGATATGGAGCCCATAGATACAGAGGGTCGACTGTACTCATTAAATATTATCTATAATTATTGCCATCTATCTTGATAGACACAACTGAACTCCTAAGAATACAGTCATATCCTGCCATAATGCCAAAAAAGAGAGGATTCCAGATTCTCTACTCCTCTAGGTTCAGCATACTTAGCTTTTGCTTTTGGTCAGAGAGACGTGTTCCTTTCTCAGTGTACAATCTGATGAGTCCGTGAATGGTCACCCATCAACTGAAGCCTCTCCCTTTGGTTACAGTGGAATGGGGGCTTTGTCTTATACTTTACACACCTGCTTGTATAATTCCCTAAGAAGCCAAAGGCCATAGAAGTTTCCACAAACCAATAAGCCTTGTTTCTAATACCTACAGCAACGCTTTTATTTTTAAAATTGTATATTGCCAAATAGTGTTCTTCACTAACCACACAATATTATGGTACATGGCACAGGAAAACATTTAAAATTTTTTGGAGATTTTAAGAGTAAGGTAGAGAGCCTGCAGGTTATTAACTGATGAAAGATTTGGGGGACCAGAATAACTGTTATAAGGTACAGTCCTAAAGTTATATTTCTGGATTTGTTGGATTTTGGCATGAGGAGCCTTGCATATTTTTTCAAGCCCAGGTGTTGAAGACCAAAAGATACTGGCCAGAAAATAAAGCTATGTGTCTTTATAACCTTGAAGAATTTTTAAAAAAATCACAAGGCTGCAACTTACACCACTGCTATGTAGATATCCAAGCTATTGGGGTCACTCGCTGTGCTTACCGTGTGTATTTTACTGGACAAGAGTTCTTGAGAATTATTTTTCTGGCTTAAAGTTTTTGGACATATTGCTAGGTGAGAAGCAGGAAGTATTTTAAATTCCCTCGCTTTGGTTATTTTTGTGAGGAGCACAGAATAGCTGTCCCTGTAGGAAACAGGTATGTTCTGAGTGGAGCACCCTGAGATTTGCGACTTTGTGGGTGCTGAAGTGTAATGGTTAGATATCCCTTCTTGGGCCAAGGAACATTCTGTTTGCATATGTTAAATTGGGGAAATAAGGGTCAGTGAGTTGTATTAGAAAGGGCAGATGGCTGGATTTTTCCCAGTGAGCAGATTGCTCAACCCACAGAGGGCTCGCACCTGGTTGCCATGCTGCCTGGCTATCTGGAAGCTTCCCAGATGACTCGCTTACTCCTCCTCCACAGAGGTGCAGTTACACACTGTCCTTTCAGTCTGGAAAAGGACATGGATACTTCCAGTGAATTTGCATCCAATCTGAGGAGAAATCCTGATTCTTTAAGCAAAATGCTACTGAGCAGGTGCATATCTCTTCAAACCATCCAAATAGCCAAGATTCTTCTCCAGGTTTTCAAAGAAACATATAACCCCAAACCAGTTTAACTGCATCAGACAGAGATCTGTTTCCTTCTTTTCTCTACATAGATTCTTTACAAAGTAAAAACAATCCCTAGGGGATTTTGTCCCCAAGGAAAGAAGGAACGCAATTCAGAACCAAATTCACCTTCACAAACTGTTCTGATTGGAACCACACTTCTGGGGCTTGAGTGTGGAACATTTCTCCTTACTTAGCCGCTCCTGACAGCCTCTCAAAGGAGCAGGTAGTCCGGCAGGAATTGTTGATCGAGAAAGGAAGATGGATTTAGGAATCCAGATTGTATAGTTTTGCAGTCATATGCCTTTCACTGGAGCAGAGTAAGGAGGTTTAAGGATGGGACCCCATAGGTTGAGGTCTGTGATATAACAACTTGTCCCAATATAAAACAAGACTGGGCATCACTCTCTGATCTGTATGAGCTGCAGCTGAATTAGAATGTCATAGTGGGACAGTGCCTTGGAGGGGATAGGATGTAACACTGAATGAGCCACGTGGAGCTTTGATACTACAGGAGTGGAGAAAGGAGTTGGGGGTAGGGTGGCCTGGGGACCAGACACAGGGATTCTGGTGCCCATTCTTGTCTTGATGCCACAGATAAGAAATCTTACTGTGGCTAAGGTTGCCTGGCGAGTAATTGCCGGGATGGAGTGCTAAGCAAGCAGCCGCTGTGTCAGAGAATCTGACCTTGGGAAGATAATGAGACAAGGAGAATTCAGAACAGATGAAAGCCAAGAGCACCTACTTTATCTACTGACAGCCAGAGAACACCTTCATGCTCAATCAGTTCCTGCTAATGAGACAAGATGGGGCAAGATGGTAAAACAGCAGTAACAGGCAAACTTTTTTTTTCAGCTTAATGATCTATAACTTAGTTAGATAAAATTGTCTTTTAGGTCAGACAGCAACATAAGTCTGAGGATAAAAAATACAAAAGCAACACCTGAATCATTTTGGTGTTGTTTATTTTGTAAAGGCAGCATTGAAGTTGAAGAAAATAATGACAAGTTTGAAGGAAACCCCTGCATGCTTTGAACACACCATTTCCTGGTGGAGTCTGCTAGGGAGACAGTGTTTTAATACGGCTGTGCCATGACCAGCGAATTCCTTAAATCCTTCTCTTTTCTTGTCACTAGGTCACTAGCTGTTTTAACGTCCAACAGGAATTTTAACATGCGCCTGACACTTGTAATTAATCAGTGCTTTAGTCTTTCTCCTGTGCTGCGAGTTATTACATGCCTCCTGGAGATGACACTGCAATTTCCATCAAGATCTGAATACCTACCGACAGGGGAGTTTTTGAAGACCTCCTACCTTTGTTGCAGTTGCAGAAAGGGTGCCGAGGTCAGGAGAAAGGGGACTGTTTCTGGGTGACGCTGCTCTAGGTGCTATACGTACAGAGTCTCATTTCATTTTCCCTCAAACCTGCGTGGTACTGCTTGCTTAACTTCATTTATAGATGAGAAAACGAAGAGCTCACGGAAATGATGAGAGTCCTCCCAGAGTCCAATGGCTACTATGTCATTTGTCTTTTTGTTGCCAAAGTTTCTGTTCTTTTCATTACATCCTGATGGCCGATTTTTCAAGATAGCTGCATGGCAAGGGGTGAAAGGCATAATCTGAAAAAACAAAATCAGCGTCTTTAAGATATGGAAAAACTGTTTCTGAATGAAGTTTTTGTTAAAATATTCAGTGTTTTTGAAATAGTGTGATAAGAGATTCATATAATGTCACTGGCAATGTTAATGGTACCTTATCTATGCCTGAAATGGTTAGTGGATTCTTGAGCAGCTGGAGATAACGTCCTAATCTGATGCCACTGAGGTCTGCAGGAGAGTTCTCATGCCTTCTGAAGAGGGGAGAGGCCACACCATGGCCTTTATTTGCTCTACCTGTGTACACTTTTATGTGTGTGCATGCACATACATGCACACACACTAGTGGAATCACAGGTGAGCAGAAGGCTCAGGAGTAACAGATGAAGGACATCAAAGCTCCCATGGTGACTGGGATGTGGAGCTCTCTCCTGCATGGATTTTTCCCTAAGACACGTGCCAGGTCTCACCTCTGCAAACCTCACAAAGACTGAGCCATTGCAAGCAGTCAGTGGTTTCTCTATGTTGGTGAAACATTGTCTAAGGAAATGCTTCTAGTGCTGGGAAAGTGGCTTTTTCTCAGTGTGGCTCATGCTGACCCTGCCCAGGTGCCACAGGTCAGCTTTTATATCAATAATAAAATGATACCATGACCTGGCCTTGGGGACCATGAGGGATCGCCGTTTATTTTCCCCACTTGCTTACAAAACCTGCTTCCACAGCCCCTCAGGTAGGTTGAGGAGAGGGTGAGGTTAGGGGCAGGAATGGACCAGAAAGAAAAATCGTGCTTTTTATCCAAAGAAAGGAAATTATTGAAGAGATATCTGCACTCCTATATTTATTGCAGCACTATTCACAATAGCCAAAATATGAAATCAAACTAAGTGTCCATCAATAGATGAATGCATTCCTAATGGATCCCTAATGGGATACTCAGCCTATAAAAAAAAATGAAATTCTGTCATTTGCAGTAACATGGATGGAATTAAAGGCCATTATGATAAGTGGAGGCACAGAAAGACAAATATCACATGCTCTCACTCATATGTGGGGGCTAAAAAAAATTGATTTCGTGGAGGTAGTGAATAGAATGGTGGTCACCACTGGGAAAGGTAGTGAGCGGGGAGATGAAGAGTGGTTGGTTAATGGGTACAAAAATACAGTTAGGTAAAAGGAATAAGATCTAGTGTTCGGTAGCACAATAGGGAGACTATGGTTAGTCATTTACTGTATATTTCAAAATATCTAGAAGAGAAGATTTGGGATATTCCCAACACAAGTGAATGATAAATGTTGAGGCAATGGACATCTCAGTTACCCAGATTTGATTATTATACATTGTATGTTTGTATCAATATGTCACATGTACCCCTTACATATGTACAACTATTATGTATCCATGATTTTTTTAAAATTTAATAAAAAATTTAAAAAA
>JAQIFY010005644.1:0-10890 GCA_028533085.1 Varecia variegata | reverse complement strand
CTGGGCATGGTCCCCTGCCTGTCATGCGGTAAACAGGGGCAGAGCCTCATCTCAGGCATGGTATGGGTTAGGGTTAGGGTTACGGTTAGGTTTAGTGTTAGTGCTTTAGGGTTAGGTTTAGGGTTTAGATATTGCAGTTATCGTTAGGGGTTAGTATTAAATTAGGGGTTAGGGGTTTTGGTTAGGTTGAGGGTTAAGGATGAGGGTTAGATTGAAGGTTTAGGGTTAACATTACGGTTCGGATTAGAGTTAGGTTTAGGGGTTGTGGTTAGGGATTAGGGTTAACCCATGGGCCCTATCTGCTCTATGCGGGTCAGGAACTGGGACCATCACCGTGACCCCACTCCGTTGTACCCAGGGCATGGGGCCCTGCCTCTTACGTGGGACACAGAGGTGCAGCCTCATGTGAGGTATGGCATAACTTGGTTGTACGCTTGCTTATCTCTGCGAACGGAAGAAGTGTGAGAATTACATTTGGGGTAAAGGTAAAGGGTTAGAATTGTGGTTAGGGTTATGGTTGGGCTTTAGGGTTAGGGAATATGATTAGGTTTGGGGGTTAGTTTTAAGGTCAGGGATTAGGCTTGTTAGGGTTTAGAGTCAGTGTTGGGGGATAGAGTAAGAGGTTAGGTTTAGGGTTAGTGTCGGGGCTTAGATTTAGTGGTTAGTTTAAGGGCACAGGGCCTGTCTAATCTATGGTGATGGGGGGTCAGGCAGGGTCGCCGTGACATCACTCCATCCTACACTGGGTCCTGGGCCACGACTTTCACACAGAATTCACGGGGAGCCTCATCTCACGCATGGCATGGGAGGATTGTAGGATTCCTTAACTCTAAGGATGGAAGATGTGTGAGAATTAGATTTAGGGTTAGGATTAGGCTTAGGGTTTATGGTTAGATTTAGGGTCAGGGTTAAGGGTTAAGGGTAGTAATATTGTTAGGGTAAGGCGTTAAGGTTAGTGTTAAGGTTAGGGTATAGACTTAGCGGTTAGAGTTAGGGTCGTTGTTTGCTTCGGGTTAGGGGTAAGGTTGTTGTAAGGGGTAGGGTTAGGGTTAGGGTTGTAGTTAGGGTTAGGCTTAGTGATTTCGGGTTAGTGGCCTGGTTAGATATTTCGGTTTTGGTTAGGGGTTAGTGTTAGGATTAGGGGTTAGGGTTTGGCGTTAGGGTTAATATTAGGGTTGAGGGTTAGTTTGAGGGGCTGGGGTAAGCATTAGTGTTAGATTTAGGTGTTAGGGTTAGGGTTAGGTTTAAGGGTTGGTGTTAGGGATTACGGTTAAGGCGGGGCCCTATCTGGAATATGCAGCTCAGGAACTGGGATCATCACCATGACGCCCCTCCACTGTACCCAGGGCATGGGACCCTGCCGCTTACGTGGGATACAAGGGTGGAGCCTCATCTCACTCATGGCATGATTTCGTTGTAGGCTTGCTTATCTCTGCGAATGGAAGAATTGTGAGAATTACATTTGGGGTTAGGGTAAGGGATTAAGGTTTATGTCAGGGTTAGGGGTTAGAGTTAGGGTTAGGGTTAGGTTTAGTGTTAGGGGTTGGGGTTGTGGTTAGGGTTAGGGTTAGGTTTACGGTTAAGGTTAAGGGTTAGGATTAGTGTTAGTGTTAGCTTTAGGGTTAGGGGTTGGAGTTGGGGTTGGGGCTGGGGTTGGGGTTAGGGTTAGGTTTAGGGGTTAGGGTTTGTGTTAGTGTTAGCGGTTAGGCTTAGTGTTAAGGGATAGAGGTAGGGGTAGGGATAGGTGTAGTGTTAGGGTTTATGGTTAGGGTTTAGGGTTAGAGTTAGGGATTAGTTGTTAGGGTTAGGGTTTGGGGTTAGTGTTAGGGCTATGGTTAGGGTTTGCAGTTAGGTGTTAGGATTAGGGTTTAGGGTTATGGTTAGGGTTAGGGTTTAATTTTAGGGTTAGGGTCAGGGGTTGGGGTTATTGTTAGGGATTTGGGTTAGGGAGAGGGTTAGGGTTGGCGTTAGGATTAGGGTTAGGGGTTAGGGGTTATCATTAGTAGTAGGCTCAGGGGTAGAGTTAGGGTTTAGGGTTAGAGTTTAAGCTTTGGGTTTAGGGGTAGGGTTAGGGTTTGGGGTTAGGCTTAGGGTTGCTGCTAGGATTTCAGCTTAGGGGTTAAGGATAGGGATTAGGGTTATGGTTAGGGTTAGGGGTTATGGTTAGGGTTAGGGGTTATGGGTTAGGGTTAAGGTTAGGGTTTGGTGTAGGCTTAGGGGCAAGGGATTAGGCTTAGTATTAGGGTTTGGGGTTATAGTTAGGGTTAATGTTAGCATTCGGGTTTAGGGCTGAGGTTAGGGTTAGACTTAGGGGTTATGGTTAGGGTTAGGGTTAGGGTTAGGGTTCGAGTTCGGGTTCTTGTTCAGGTTCAGGTTCGGATTGGGATTCTGGTTAGGGTTAGAGTTAGGGGTTAATTTTAGGGTTAGAGTTAGGGTTTGTTTTAGGGTTTAGGGTTAGGGTTAGGGTCAGGGGTTAGGGTTAAATTTAGGGGTTAGGTTTACAGTTAGGGGTTAGAGTTAGGGTTAGGGTTAGGTTTGGGTTTAGGGTTAGGGTTAGGGTTAAGGTTGGGGTTGGGGTTAGTGTTGGGGTTAGGGTTAAGTGTTAGGGTTAGTAATATGGTTAGAGTGAGGGCTAGGTTAGGGTTTCGGATTAGTGGTTAGAGTTAGGGTCATTGTTTTGTTCGGGTTAGGGCTAGGGTTGTTCTCAGGGGTAGAGTTGGTGTTAGTTTAGTCGTTAGGGTTAGTTTTAGCGTTTTAGGATTAGTTTTTCTGCTTAGGTATTTCGGTTTTTGTTAGAGGTCACTGTTACATTTAGGGGTTTTTGTTTGGGGCTAGGATTAGGTTTAGGGGTGAGGGTTAGGTTTAAGATTTAGCGTTCAGCTAAGGTTTTGGTTTAGGTGTTAGGGTTATCATTAGGTTTAGGTGGAGGTGTTATCCCTGGGATTAGGGTTAGGGGATAGAGTTAGGGATTAGGGTTAAGGCTTTTGCCCTCTCTGTTGTATGCACCCTTGGGCTTTGGAGCATCACCGGGAGCCCACTCCATTGTACCCAGGGCATGGGACCCTGCCTCTCACCTTGGATACCAGAGCACAGCCTCATCTCAGGCATGGCATATGGGTTGGTTTTAGTCTTGCTTTTCTCTGGGAATTGAAGAGATGTGAGAATTGCATTTAGGGTAAGGGAAAGGGATTAAGATTATGGTTAGGGTTAGGGTTGGGTTTTAGGGTTAGGGCATAGGGTTAGATTTAGGTGTTAATTTTAAGGTTAGTGGTTAATGTTAAGGTTAGCATTTAGAGTTAGAGTTGGGAGTTAGGGTCAGGGGATCGATTTATGGTTAGGTGCTCTGGCTATTTTTATGGCTTAGATTTAGCAGTTAGTTTAAGGGCCCAGTACCTGTCCTATATATGGTGAGAGAGGGTGGAAAGGTTGCTGCAACACCACTCCATTGTACCCTGGGCCCTGAATCTGACGGTCACGCAGGACTCTGCCTAGCCTCATCTCACCTATGGCATGGGAGGAATGTAGACTTGCTTATCTCTGAGAACGGAATCTGCGTGAAAATTAGATTTAGGATTAGGTTTAGGTTTAGGATTAGGGTTAAGGGTTAGGGTTAGGATTATGGTTAGGTTTAGGGCTTAAGGTTAATTTCAGGGTTAGCGCTTAGGGATATGGTTTAGGGTTGGGGTCGTTGTTTAGTTAGGGTTAGGGCTAGGGTTGTTGTAAGGGGTAGGGTTAGGGTTAGGGTTTTGCTTAGGGTTAGGGTTAGTGTTAGATATTTAGTGTTAGTTTTAGGGTTTAGGTATTATGGTTATGGTTAACGGTTAATGTTAAGTTAGGGGTTAGGGGTTCAGGATACTGTTCGTGTTAGCTGTGAGGATTAGGTTCAGGTCTTAGGGTTAAGCTTAGGGTTGGGTTTAGGGGTTAGGGTTAGCATTACATGTAGGTTGAGGTGTTATCCTTCGTTCCAGGGTTAGGGTTTAGAGTTAGGGATTAGGGTTATGGCACGGGTCCTATCTGCTCTATGCAGGGTTGGGACTTGGAGCTTCGCCATGACCCCACTCCATTGTACCCAGGGCATGGGACCCTGCCTCTCACCTCGGACAGAGGGGCGAAGCTTCATCTCAAGCATGGCATGGGTTTGTTTTAAGCTTGCTTATCTCTGCAAATGGAAGAGTGTGAGAATTACATTTGGGGTAAAGGTAAATGGTTAAGATTATGGTTAGGGTTAGGTTTGGGTTCCTAGGTTAGGGAATATGATTAGGTTTAGTGGTTAGTTTTATGGTTAGGGGTTAGGATTAACTTTAGGATTCAGAGTTAGTGTTGGGGGTTAGAGTAAGGGGTTAGGTTTAGGGTTAGTATTAGGGCTTAGATTTAGTGGTTAGTTTAAGGTCACAGGGCCTGTCTAATCTATGGTGACAGGGGGTCAGGCAGGGTCGCCGGGACATCACTCCATCCTACACTGGGTCCTGGGCCCCGACTGCAGGATTCACCAGGAGTCTCTTCTCACGCATGGCATTGGAGGATGGTAGGATTGCTTAACTCTGAGAATGGAAGAAGTGTGAGAATTAGGTTTAGGGTTAGGAATAGTGTTAGGTTTAGCGTTAGGGTTAGGATTGTGGTTAGAGTTAGGGGTTAAGTTTAGTTTTAGGGTTAGGGTTTAGGATTGGGGTCGTTGTTCCCTTAGGGTTAAGGCTAGCATTGTTGTAAGTGTTAGGGTTGTCCTTAGGGTTAGGGTTAGTATTAGCATTTAAGGGATAGTTTTAGGGTTTCGTTATTACGGTTACGGTTAGGGATTCGTCTTAATTTAGGTGTTCACGGTTGGCCTTAGGGTTAGGGTTAGAGATGAGTGTTAGGCTGAGGGTTTAGGGTTAGCATTACGGTTATGGTTAGGTGTTAGTTTTAGGGTTAGGTTTAGGGGTTGTGGTTAGGGATCATGGTTAAGGCATGGGCCCTAAATGATCTACGTGGGTCAGGAACTGGGAACAACACCGTGACCCCACTCCATTTTACCCAGGGCATGGGACCCTGTCCCTTATGAGGGATACAGGGGTGGAGCCTCATCTCACGCATTGCATGGGTTGGTTGTAGGCTTGCTTACCTCTGCGAAGGCAAGAAGTGTGAGAATTACATTTGCAGAAGAGTAAAGGGTCTGTATTTTGGTTAGGGTTAGGGGTTACGGTTTGGGGTTAGGATTAGGGTTAGGGGTTAGGGTTAAATTCGGATTTAGAGTTTGAGTTGGGGGTTAGGGTAATGGGTTAGGTTTAGGGTTAGAAGTTAGGGTTAGTGTTAGGGCTTAGGTTTAGCATTTAGTTTAAGGGCACAGGACCTGTCCAATCTATGGTGGGAGGCGGGCATGCACAGTCTCCCTGACATCAATCCATTGTACCCTGGGCCTTGGACCCTGACTGTCATGCAGGACACAGGCGGAGCCTCATCTCATGCCTGGCATGGCTGGATTGTAGGATTCCTACACTTAAGGATGGAAGAAGTGGGAGAAATAGATTTAGGGTTAGGATTAGGGTTTGGGTTTAGGGTTAGATTCACGGTTAGGGTTAAGGGTTAAGGGTGTAATATTGTTAGGGCAAGGCGTTAAGGTTAGTGTTAAGGTTATGGTTTAGACTTATGGGTTAGAGTTAGGGTCGTTGTTTGGTTCAGGTTAGGGGTAGGGTTGTTGTAAGTGGTAGGGTTAGGATTAGGGTTGTAGTTAGGGTTAGGCTTAGTGATTTAGGGTTAGTGGTATTGGTTAGGTATTTCCATTTTGGTTAGGGGTTATTTTTAGAGTTAGGGGTTAGGGTTTGGGGTTAGGGTTAATATTAGGGGTGAGTGTTAGGTTGAGGGGTTGGGGTAAGCATTATTGTTAGTTTTAGGTCTTAGGGTTAGGCTTAGGGTTAGGGTTTGCTCTTAGGGATTACGATTAAGGCAAGGGCCCTATCTGGAATATGCATCTCAGGAACTGGGATCATCACCATGACCCCACTCCACTGTACCCAGGGCATGGGACCATGCCGCTTACGTGGGATACAGCGGTGGAGCCTCATCTCACTCATGGCATGGTTTGGTTGTAGGCTTGCTTATGTCTGCGAATGCAAGAATTGTGAGAATTACATTTGTGGTTAGGGTAAGGGATTAGGATTTTTGTCAGGATTTAGGGGTTAGAGTTAGGGTTAGGGTTAGGTTTAGGTTTAGGGGTTGGGGTTGGTGTTGGGGTCAGGGTTAGGGTTAGGGTTAGGGGTTAGGGTTAGTGTTAGGGTTAGGGTTTAGGGTTAGGGTTAGGGGTTAGGGGTTAAGGTTAGGGTAAAATTCAGGGTTAGGGGTTGGGGTTAGTGTTAGGGTTAAAGATATGGGTTAAGGTTAGCGTTAGGGTTAGGGTTTAGGGTTAGGGTTAAGAGTTATAGGTAAGCTTTAGAGGGAGGCGTACGTTAGGGGTAGTATTAGGGTTTAGGATTAGGGTTTAAGGTTAGGGTTTAGGGTTAGGTTTAGGTTTTGGGGTTAGGGTTAGTGCCAGCGTTAGGTGTTAGAGTTAGGTTTACGGGTTTGGAGATACCGTTAGGTGTAGGGGTTGGGTCAGGGTTAGGGTAGGGTTTAGGGTTAGGGTTTAAGGTTTGGGTTTAGGGTTAGGGTTAGGGTTTGGGGTTATCCTTAGGGTTGATGTTAGGTTTTGGGCTTAGGGGTTAGGGTTTGGGATTACGATTAGGGTTAGGGTTTAAGGTTAGGGTTTGGATTTGGGGTGAGGGTTAGAGTTAGGGTTAGGAGTTAGGGGTTGTTGGTTACGTTTAAAGTTAAGGCTTAGGGTTAGGGTTTGGTTTAGGGTTAGGTTCTCGGGATTAGGGCTGGGGTTGGGTTTGGGGTTAGGGTTAGGGTTAATGTTTGGGTTAGAGGTTAGGCATGAGTTTTGGGTTAGGGTTAGAAGTTACAGTTAGGATTTGGGTTAGGGTTCGTGTTCGTGTTCGGGTTCAGTTTCGGGTTCAGGTTCGCATAGGGATTTGGGTTAGGGTTAGGATTCAGGTTATGGTTAGTGTTAGGGGGTTAGGGTTAGGGTTAGGATTTAGGGTTAGGGTTAGGGTAAGGGGTTAGAGTTAGGGTAAGGGTTAGGAATAGTGTTTGGTTTATGTTTAGGGGCTAGGGCTTAGTGGTAGCGTTAGGGTTTGAGGTTTGTGTTAGGGTTTAGGTTAGCGTTAGGGGTTAGGAGTGAGGTTGAGGGTTAGTTTTAGGTGTTACTCTTAGGGTTAGGGTTAGCGTTCTTGTTCAGCTTCAGGTTTGGGTTCGGGTTCGGATTGGGATTCGGGTTAGGGTTAGGATTCAGCTTAGGGTTAGTGTTTTGGGTTAAGGGTTAGGGTTAGGGACAGGGTTAGCGTTTGGTTTAGGGTTAGGGTCTCGGCAGGGATTAGGGCTGGGGTTAGGGTTTGGGGTTAAGGTTAGGTTTAAGGAGAGGGTTAGGGGTTAGGGGTGAGGTTTAGGGTTAGGGTTAGGGGTTACAGTTAGTGTTAGGGTTAGCTTTTCGGTTCGAATTCGGGTTGAGCTTCGGGTTTGGTTTCTGATTGGGAATCAGGTTAGGGTTAGGATTCAGGATAGGGTTAGTGTTAGGGGTTAAGGATTAGGGTTAGGGTTAGGGCTAGGGTTTAGGGTTAGAGTTAGGGTTACGAGTTAGGGTTCGGGTTAGGGTTGGGGTTAGGGTTAGGGTTAGTTTTAGGGTTAGGGTTAGCGTTAGGGGTTAGGGTTAGTGTTAGGTTTAGGGGTTAGGGTTAGGGTTAGGGGTTAGCGTTAGTAGTAGGGTCAGGGTCAGGGTTAGGGTTAGGATTTAGGGTTAGGGTTAGGATTAGCTGTTAGGGTTAAGATTATGGTTAGGTTAGGGTTAGGGGTTGGATTTGGGGTTGGGCTTAGGGTTAGGGTTAGGGCTTAGGGTTAGTGTTAGTGTTAGGGATGAGGGTTAAGGTTAGGGTTAGGGGTTAGGGTTAATGTTAGCTTTAGGGATAGGGTTTAGGAGTTACCGTTAGGGTAGGGTAGGGTCAGGGTTATGGTTACGGTTGAGGGTTAGGGTTTAAGGTTTAGGTTTAGGGTTAGGGGTAAGGTTTGTGGTTATGCTTAGGTTTGGTGTTAGCATTTGGGCTTAGGGGTTATGGTTCGGGATTAGGGTTAGGGTTAGGGTTTAAAGTTAGGGTTAGGGCTAGGGGTTAGGCGTTAGGTGTTAGGTTTAAGTTTAGTGTTAGGGTTAGTGTTTGGTGTAGGTTTAGGGTCTCCAGGTTACGACTGAAGTTAGGGTTTGGGGTTAGGGTAGGTTTAAGGTTAGGGTTAGGGGTTATGGTTTAGCGTTCGGGTTCGGTATCGGGTTCAGATTCTGGTTCGTGGTCGGATTGGGATTCCGGTTAGGGTTAGTGTTAGGGTCAGTATTTAGGGTTAGGGTTAGGCTTAGGGGATAGGGTTATGGTTATGGGTTAGCATTAGGGCTTAGGGTTAGGATTTGTTTTAGGATTAGGGGCTAGGGATTAGGGCTAGCATTAGGGCTTGGGGTTAGAGTTAGTGTTAAGATTAGCATTAGGGGTTAGGGATGTGGTTAGAGTTAGTTTTAGCGGTTACAGTTAGGCTTAGGCTTAGGGTTCAGGGTTAGGGTTAGGGTCAGGGGTAGGGTTAGGGTTGTGGTTAGGATTAGGGATAGGGTTAGGATTAGGGTTATAATTGGGGTTGTGTTTAGCAATAGAGTCAGGGTTAGGGTTAGGGTCTAGTGTTAGAATTAGTGTTAGGGGTTAGGGGTTAGAGTTAGGGTTAAAGTTCGGTTTAGGGTTAGGGGTTATGGTTAGAGTTAGGGTTAGGGTTTGGTTTAGGGTGAGGGGTTAGGGTTACGGTTAGGGTTAGGGGTTAGTGTTAGGGTTAGGGTAGCAGCTAGGGTTAGGGTTCGGGTTGGGTTTGGCATTGAGGTTAGCGTTGGTGTTGGGGTTTGGGTTGGGGTAAGGGTTGGGGTTAGGGTTAGGGTGAGGGTGTGGGTTAGGGTGAGTGTTAGGGTTAGCGTTAGGGTTAGGGGTTATGGTTAGGGTTAGGATTAGGGTTAGGGCTTGCAGTTGGGGTTGAGGTAAGTGTTAGGGTTAGGATTAGGGGTTAGGGTTAGTGGTACAGTTAGGGGTTAGGGTTAGGGTTAGGGGTTAGGTGTTAGCGTTAGGAGTAGGGGTAGCGTTAGGTGTAGGGTTAGTTTTTAGGGTTAGGGATTAAGGTTTAGGGTTAGGGTTAGGGTTAGTGTTAGTGTCAGGGTTTAGGGTTAGGGTTATGGCTTGAGTTTAGGCGTTTGGGTTAGGGTTACGGTTAGGGATACAGTTGGAGATAGGGTTAGGGTTAGGAGTTGGAGTTAGGGGTTAGGGTTTGGGTTAAGGTTAGGGTTGTGGTTAGGGTTAGGGTTAGGGTTGGGGTTATTTTTAGGGTTAGGGTTAGCATCAGGGTTGGGGTTGGTGTTAGGTTTACGGTTAGGGTTAAATGTTAGGTTGAGTAATATGGTTAGCGTAAGGGCTTAAGGTTAGTGTTAGTGTTTAGGCTTGGTGGTTAGTGAGCTTCGTTCTTTTGTTATGGTTTGGGCTAGGGTTGTTCTAAGGGGTAGGGTTAATTTTAGGTTTGTTGTTAGGGTTAGTTTTCGTGTTTAGGGTTCCTTTTACCTGTTAGGTATTTCGGTTTTTGTTAGAGGTCACTGTTCGAGTTAGGGGTTTGTGTTTGTGGCTAGCATTATTTTTAGGGATTAGGGTCAGGCTGAGGGTTTAGCGTTCATCTTAGGCTTAGGTTAAGCTGTTGGGGTTACAATTAGGTTTAGGTTGAGGTGTTATCCTTGGGATTAGGGTTAGGAGATAGAGTTAGAAATTACGGTTATGGCATTTGCCCTAACTGTTCTTCTAAGGGGTAGGGCTAGTTTTATGGTTTTAGGGTTAGTTTTACTGGTTAGGTATTTCTGTTTTTGTTAGAGTTCACTGTTACAGTTAGGGGTTTGTGTTTGGTGCTAGGATTAGGTTTAGGGGTGAGGGTTAGGTTGAGGGCTTAGCGTTCAGCTTAGGCTTAGCTTTAAGTGTTAGGGTTAGCATTAGGTTTAGGTTGAGGTGTTATCCCTGGGATTAGGGTTAGGGGATACAGTTAGGGATTAGGGTTAAGGCATTTGCCCTCTCTGTTCTATGCAGGGTTATGACTTGGAACATCACCAGGAGCCTACTCTATTGAACCCAGGTCATGGGACCCTGCCTCTCACCTGGGATACCGGAGCACAGCCTCATCTCTGGCATGGCATGGTTTGGTTGTAGCCTTGCTTATCTCTGCAAATGCAAGAATTATGAGAATTATATTTGGGGTTAGGGGAAGGGATTCAGATTTTTGTCAGGGTTACTTTTTAGAGTTAGGTTTAGGGTTAGGTTTAGAGTTAGGGGTTCGGGTTGGAGTTGTGGTTAGGGTTAGGGTTTGGGGTTAGGGTTAGTGTTAGGTTTAGCATTTAGGGTTAGGGTTAGGGGTGAGGGGTTAGCGTTAGGGGTAGGAGATGGGTTAAGTACAGGGCTAGGGTTTTGGGTTAGGGGTTAATTTAGGGTTTCAGGTTAGGGTTAAGGTTTGGGCTTAGGGGTTACGGTTAGGGATTAGGGTTAGCGTTCGGGTTTAGGTTTAGGGTTAGGGTTGGGTTAGTGTTAGGGTTAGGGGTTAGTGTTAGGTTTAGGGCTTAGGGTTATTGTTAGGTTTAGGGCTAAGGGCTAGGCATTAGGTCTATGGTTAGGGTTTAGAGTTAGGGTTAGTGTTAAGGTTAGAGTTAGGGGTTAGTGGTGTTGTTTAGGGTTAGGGTTAGGTGTAAGGGTTAGGGTTCGGGTTCAGGTTCGAGTTCAGGTTCCAGTTCGGGTTGGGTTTCGAGTTAGGGTTACGAATCAGGTTAGGGCTAGGGTTAGG
>JAQIFY010005643.1:0-10891 GCA_028533085.1 Varecia variegata | reverse complement strand
GAGTGTCTCTGCAAGAAGAAATTTTAGATGAAAGAAGAAAAAAAAAAAAAACAGACAGAGAAACATCGATAAGATGAGGTAAGAAGGAAGTATACCTGAACCTACAGGAGACTCCACAGGAACACATTGCAGAGCAGAACTAGAAGAAGAATGGCATCACCAGGATCTAAGCCCTGAGAGGCTTGGAGACAAGCAAGAAGGGTAGGTGGAGCATATAAAATTCCTCTCCCTAACATCTTGGACTGCTGGTGGGCTCCTGAGCTGCTGGAGAGACACGCCAACACCAACCCAGAGACTGCTGCCACCAGTGAGCAGATAGCCTCCTGGAGATAGGGCACCAGGCTCTTACATCCCTTGGGGTTCCTCCCACCCCACAAACCAGAGCCAGTTGGCAGGCACCATATTGCTGTTGTTCTCCTGGGAACCTCAACTCCTTAAGATTGGTCTTTCTCGTCGCCACACAGATATTTTCCAACTCCAGCCCAGACTGCAGGAGCCACAGGGGTTCAGTGGGCCCTTGGATATTTGTGAGACTCCAGAGGCTGGGAATTCTGGGAGCCCTGCTTCCTGGAGAGAGGGTCAGAGACCACCAGTGTACAGTCCTTCCTCCACCTAGTTTTTTATTCTCCCCTTCTCTTCCTCTACTAACAGATGCCAGGAGAGACAGTTTAAACACAACTAGGTGGCATCCACAAGGAACAGGGCTCAGACCATTCTTTTTAGAGCCCTTCAGTGCACTGAAGTGTGCTTGGATTGTGAGTGCCCTATACACTGGCCCTTCCTGGTGCTGCTTTCCCTGTGACTACAGCAGAACAGGGCGAACCTTGAGGCAATGGACATTGATCCAGCTTGGGCATACTGTGAGTGACTTGGGATGAGCATTCTTCTCCCTGGAATGGTGTGTGATTGATCTCCAGGGCTCAGGGGACAAGCCTGCAGGACAGATCCTGTACACCAAGGTCTCGATTGCATTGACCGGGGAAAAAGAAGAGATGTTTGTGAACTAGTCTACTGAGGTGTGTGTGCCTTCAAGGGCATATCAGAGTGGGTCCAAGCTGCAGCATGCTGGAGCAGCAACCTTCCTCCCACAGGAGGGCCATACTCCCAGCTCAGGTGGTGATCCTGGACAGGGAACATCCCAGCTCACATCAGAGTCAGGGGGAGCTCAGCTGGCTTCTGGTCCTTCCTGCCAGCAGAGGCCTAGGAAAAACCACAGATTGGGGAAGGTGGAAAGGAGCAAGACCTTTTCCAGACTGCCAGACTGTGGGCTTCAGACAGCAGCAGTTCCACACCCATACTTTCTGGTTGAGTGGGGCAACTTCAGACCCTCCCAGGCATCCTTGGCCAGAGGCAGGAAATAGACTTTGACCTCTGCTAAAAGCATGTGTGCAGCTTGAGGGAAGGCTCATCCAACCCAGCCCTTCCCAGCCTATCTCCCATACGGGCCCCTGCTGAGGTGGAGAAAAAGGAAACACTTGGACCTCCACCAACTGAGGCACTAGAGTGCCTCTTAAGAGTAACTAGAGCTTGTCACAGGACCCCAAAACAACATTTCAGCTTGCTCCCTCCAGCAAGCACCACCTACTGACAGGAAGGTCAATTTGCATGCTCTTTTATTGCATATAATAACTCATCATACAAAGTGTGGTCAATTCCCACCCATAAGCACCACTTACTGGCTCAGAGATTAAACTGGGTGTGTCATTATCTAAATGAAATTCCAAAAAGGTAAGAAGCAACAGCTGCTCCAGATGGGAAGGAATCAGTGAAAGAACTCTGGAAGTATAAAGAATCAAACTGAGAGGATAACACTGAAAGGGAACAGTAGCTCTTTAGCAATGGATACCAAAAAAATCAGAACACTGAAATGACAGATGAAGAATTTCAAACATGGATTGTAAGAAAACTTAATGAAATGCAAGAGAAAATGGATACCCAACACCAAGAAATGACACAAAAAAATCCAGGATGTTGAAGAAAATTTCACTAAAGATATTGAAATATCAAAGAAAAATATGACAGAACTTCTGGAAATGAAGAATTTACTAAAGGAATTACAAAACACAGTGGAAATTCTCAATAATAGGGTAGATCAAGCATAAGAAAGAATCACAGGGATTGAGGCCAACACCTTTCAATTAAATAAGTCAGTCACAGAGATAGAGCAGAGAAATAAGAGAAAAGAGCAAAGCCTACAAGAAAAGTGGGATTATGTGAAGAAGCCTAACATGAGAATCATAGGAATCCCTGAGGGTGAAGAAGAAAATATAGAAGGATTGGATAAACTATTTGAGGATATAATGGAGGAAAATTTCCCAGGACATGCTAGAAATCTAGATATCCAGGTACAAGAAGTTCAAAGGACTCCTGGGAGATTCATTGCAAACAAGAAAACACCATGGCACATAGTCATCAGAGTGGCCAAAATTAACATTAAAGAGGCACTCCTATGAGCCATAAGGCAAAAGAAGTAGGTAACCTACAAAGGAAAACCCATCGGACTAACAGCAGACTTCTCAACTGAGACCTTACAACCCAGAAGGGACTGGGGCCCCATTCTCAGTCTTCTTAAACAGAATAATGGCCAGACTAGAATTTTTATCCTGAAACTAATTTTCTAATACAAAGAAGAAATAAAGACCTTCTCAGACAAGCAAAGAGTGAGGGAATTCATTAAGATCAGACTTTCTCTCCGGGAAGTACTCAGAAAAGCGTTACACATGGATCAGCACAATAGACACTTAAAAGTGTAAAATCATCCAAAATCTAAAGGCCAAAGGCCAGATACTATAATAGCTCAAGAGAGAAAACAAAGTAACAAAGTTCAACTCAACAGGATGAACAGAAATCTTCCCCACTTATCAATTCTTTCAATAAATAAATATGGCTTGAATTGCTGATTAAAGAGACATAGGCTGGTTGAATGGATAAATATATGGAAGGGAAGTATCTTCGATCTTTAGGAAACACATCTAACCCCCCATAATGCATTCAGATTCAAGGTTAAGAGATGGAAAACAATGTTCCATGCAAATGGAAAAGAAAAGAAAGCTGGCATAGCAGTTCTGATTTCGCATAACTTAGTCTTCAAATCTACAAATGTAATGAAAGACAAAAATGGCCATTATATAATGGTAAAGGGAACAATTCAACAAGAAGACATAACCATTCTAAATACACCTAACTCAGGTGCACCCAGATTCTTAAAGCAAATACTACTTGATCCAAACAAAATGGTAATCAGCATCACTGTAATAGCCTGGGATTTCAACACCCCTCTGACAGAACAGGACAGATCCTCCAAACAGAAAATAAACAAAGAAACAATGGATGTAAACAGAACTTTAGAACAAATGGGCCTGACTGACATTTAGAGAAAATGCTACCCAAAAACCACTGAATATACATGTTTCTCATCAGCTCATGGCACACTCTAACATTGAGCATATCCTAGGCCACAAAACATGTGTGAACAAACTTTAAAACTAGAAATCATACCATGCATCTTCTCAGACCACAGTGGAACAAAATTAGAAATCAACTCCAATAGAAACACACATCTCTACTCAACATCGTTGAAACTAAATGTTATGTGGATTGATTATTGTTTTAAGGACTAAATTAAGATGAAAATCAAAAGATTCTTTGAACTTAATGATAGAGGAGACACAAGTTATCAAAATCTGGGACACAGCTAAAGCAGTCCTAAGAGGAAAATTTACATACATAAAAGCCTACATCCAAAATAAAGAAAGATCACAAATCAACAATCTAATGAATTATCTCAAAGAACTGGAAAAGTATGAGTAACCAATCCTAAATCCATCAGAAGCAAAGAAATAACAAAGATCACAGCATAACTAAATAAAATAGATAACAAAAGAACTATATGGAATATTAATAAAACAAAAAGTGGGTTCTTTGAAAAAAAAATGACATATCTCTTGCTAGATTAACCAGAAGCAGAAAAGAAAGGACTCTAATAAAGTCACTCAGGAATGAAAATGTAAAAATTACAACTGATACCAGATAAATAAAAAATATCATCAATGAATACTATAAAAAAACTCTACGCATATAAACTTGAAAATATGGAGGAAATTGACAAATGCTTAGAAACACACAGGATCCCAAGGCTCAATCAGAAATAAATAGAATTCCTTAACAGACCAATACAAAGTACCAAAGTTGAAGCAGCAATAGAAAAACTTCCAAGGAAATGAAGTCCTGGAACAGATGTCTTCACACCCAAATTTCACCAGACCTACAAAGAAAACACTAATTCCTATCCTGAAGAAATTATTCCACAACACTAAGAAGGAAGGATTTCTCTCCAACATGTTTTTGAAGCCAACATCACCCTGATACCAAAACCAGGAAATGATCCAACAAAAAAGAAAACTACAGACCAATATCCCTTATGAATATAGATGCAAAAATGGTCAATAAAATCCTAGCAAACCGCATTCTTGTGCATATCAAAAAAAAAATTCATCACGACCAAGTGGGCTTTATCCCAGAGATGCAGGGATGGTTCAACATATGCAAATCTATAAATGTAATTCACCACATAAGCAGAAGTAAAAAAAAGACAATATGATCCTCTCAATAGAAGCAGAAAAAGCATTTGACAAAATTCAACACTGTTTTATGATAAGAACACTTAACAAAATAGACATAGATGGGACTTACCAAAAATGATAAAAGCCATATATAACAAACCCAAAGCCAACAGTAAACTGAATGGTGATAAATTGAAAGCATTCTCGCTTAGAACTGGTACTAGAAAGGTTGCCCTCCATTACTTCTTCTATTCAACATAGTGCTGAAGGTCCTATCCAGAGCAATCAGACAAGAGAAGGAAATCAAGGGCATCCAAAAGAGGTCAAACTATTTCTCTTTACTGATGATATGATTTTATATCTATAAACCCCCAAAAGATTCTGCCATGAGACTACTGGAACTGATAAAAAAAAATTCAGCAAAGTCTTGGGTTACAAAATCAATGTACAGAAATAAGTAGCATTCCTATACATCAACAACAGTCAAACTGAGAACAAAATAAAAGACTCAATACCCTTCACAATACCAACAAAGAAAATAAAATACCTGAGAATATAGTTAACTAAGGAGGTGAAAGACCTCTACAGTAGAATTATGAAACACTGAGGAAAGAAATAGCAGAGGATGTAAACAGGTGGAAGACCACACCATGCTCAAAGGTCAGCAGAATCAATATAGTTAAAATGTCTGTATGACTCAAAGTGATCCAAAGATTCAATGCAATCTCTATAAAAATACCAACATTATTTTTCACAGATCTAGAAATAATAATTCTATGCTTTGTATGAAACCAGTAAAGACACCATATAGCAAAAGGAACCTTAAGCAAAAAGAATAAATTGGTAAATATTAATTTACCAGACTTCAAGCTATACTACAAGACTACAGCAATTAAAACAGCATGGTACTGGCACAAGAACAGAGATGTAGACCAATGGAACATCACAGAGAACTCAGATACAAAACTATCCTCATATAGCCATCGGATATTTGACAAAGCAGACAAAAATATACACTGGGGAAAAGAATCCTTATTCAATAAATGGTGCTGGGAAAATTGGATAGCCACATATAGAAGACTGAAACAGGTTATGTAACTCTCACCTCTCACAAAAATCAACTCACGGTGAATAACAGACTTAAACCTAAGACATGAAACTATAAGAATTCTAGAAGAAAACGTAGGAAAGACTCTTACAGACATTGGCCTATGAAAAGATTTTATGAAGAACACCCCAGAGGCAATCACAGCAACAAAAAAAATAAATAAATGGGACTTGAGCAAATTAAAAAGCTTCTGCACAGCCAAGGAAGCTATCGTGAGAGCAAACAGATTACCTACAGAATGGGAGAAAATATTCACATGTTACGCATACCATAAAGAGCTGATAACTAGAATTTCTATAGAACTCAGGAAAATCAGCAAGAAACAATCAAACAACCCTACCAAAAAGTTGGCAAAGGACATGAACAGAAACTTTTCAAAAGAAGATAGACTAATGGCCAAGAAACATATGAAAAGATGCTCAACATCTCCAATCATCAGGGAAATGCAAATCAAAACCACAATGATGTATCAGTTAACTCCAGTGAGAATGGTTTTTATCAAAAAGTCCCAGAATGACAAATGTTGGCATAGATGTGGAGAGATAGAAACACCCTTACACTGCCTGAGTGACTACAAACTGTTACAACCTCTATCGAAATTATTACAGAGATACCTCAAAGTGCTGTAAGTAGAATTGCCATTTGATCCAGCAATCCAATTAATGGGCATCTACCCAAAGGAAAAAAAGACATTCATTAAAAAAGACATCTCCCCTCGAATGTTTATAGCAGCAAAATTTACAATTGCAAAGATGTGGAAACTACCCAAGTTCCCATCAATACATGATTAAGGATTAAGAACATGTGGTATATTTATATCATGGAGTTCTTCTCAGCCACAAAAAACCAATGGTGATCCAGCACCTCTTTTATTATCCTGGATAGAGCTGGATCCCATTCTACTAAGTGAAATTTCACAAGAATGGAAAACCAAGCTCCACATATACTCACCATCAAATTTGTATTAATTTACCAACACTTATGTGCACATATATTAGTAACATTCATAGGGTGTTGGGCAGGTGAGAGGGGGAGGAGAGGATGGGTATATACACACCTAATGGATGCGGTGCTCACTGTGTGGAGGATGGACATGCTTGTAGCTCTGACTTGGGAGAGGCAAAGTTAATGTATGTAACCTAAACTTTTGTACCCTTCATAATATTTTGAAATTAAAAAATCAAACAGACTATTTATGATACCATAAAGGATGAGATTTTAGCATTTTGAAATATTGCTTTATCAGTATTAGTTGATTGTCATATTTGTGTGAAAAAAAAAATCTCTGCTTCAATAATAATTGCCAAAACCTAAGTTTAGATACAACAAAAGTTTAGGTGGGTGCACCAACTTTTATGTAGCAAGACATCACGATCTCTACAGTCAGCATCAATCATAAGTTATAGATAAAAGGAAGGTTTTAAGGTGAGATTTGAAGAGGTAGAGAGGCACTGGAGTGATCTCTGCATAACAGGCAGATCAAGTAGGTGTGAGATACTCATGCTTAAGGCATTCAGTGATGTATTTTTTGATCTTCAAAAGTAAAAAGAATGGGAGCCTCCACAGCACCATCCCATCCAAAGCCCCTTCATATTTGTTAAGCCCACTTAGTGAAAGACAGAGAATCCCTGAAGCATAGACTTATTGAAGAACTCATACATAATTTGTCTTTGGAACAAAAGAGTGTGTTTCATATAATACCCGTTAATTTTCCCCATAATATCCTATAATTCAAAATTCACTAAATAAAACTAATGCCATCTAGGCTGTTATATCAGATATCATCAATTGTAGGGATTTTATTATAATCCTGTGAGAATATCTGAATAAGAAAAAAATTGGACAGGATTTTCAAACTTTCTTGTATTTAGCATTTTCCAAATAACTGTGAGTTTCTAGCAAACAATTCACTTTGACATATGCCCATTTATTTTGATGTTTTAGAACTTTATAAATGAATGGTTCTAAGGTCAATTGTCTAATAAGAATTTGTCAATTTTGACAGAAAAGCAATTTTTACAGTTATTAAAAAATAAAAGCACAATTTACATTCCAGTTGGTGTCACACTGCCATTTTTGATAAAGAGCATTGAGGAAAGAAGTGAAGACAAATGTTTGTTGAATTCCAAAATGTGGTAGAGTAGTGTAGAGAGAAAAATAGATGGCATTAAATACAAAAATTTGGTTATCAATTTCCCAGAGAAAATCATAGTAGTAAAGAAACATGGCAACAGAAACTTAGCCTTTGCCATGTAAAATTCCGTTGCAGAATTAGACACTTTCATTTTTTTCACTTTCTTACAAAAACAAGCACAAAAAAAAGATACTCTCTCTTAAACACTTACAGATGTGGATAAAATTCTTTTATGAATAGAGTCTTGCCCCATACTCAAAGCCACTGTTACACAGTGAAACCTTTGTATTCTCTTTACCCATTCTCGATTCCTTGGGTAGGAAATTAACCACAATTCCTACCAAAGTTTCAATAAACATTTTTAAGTCACTGTGAGGTATAATGGTCCCTTATAGCTCATTGTGCTTATGCTTAACACAATCACCGGCAAGGGGAATAGATTTTCATGATTTTCTAAGTCAGTATTCAACTCCTGGAACTAGGAGTGTGTCAGAATCTTTAAACACATAGGAGAGTGATACATAAATAAAGGCAGGGCTCTGACAGGAAGGGGAAGTAGCTATCAGATAGGAAACAAACCATGTATGCTGCACCGCATATTGAGTAACAGCATTTATTAACCTGGGGACAAAACAGTATTTTGGAGAGATTAGTAATTATAAGATAATTACTAAAACTTGATGCTTTCAATCATTATATTCACATTATATTAATAGAAAGACATAATATAAGAATATATTTTTAACTGGTAGATATAGACAGAAGTGTATGTATTATAACTCATATGTGGAGTGGACAGTGATGAATAGAATTCAATTAAGTAATTATCACACTAGGTATGTTTGAGGTGGGTTTGAATAATTACTCATAATTAGTATTGGTAACTTATTTTTCATTAACATGGAAATCTAGAACTAAATTAAGAAAAAAAATTTTAGCTCACTGAAAAGGAAAAAAAAAAGTAATGGCACTGCCTAGAAAGAGAAAAAATGCAGTATGTAATATATCACAGCAAAATATTATAATTGATTTAGCCTACAGCACAGAATTTTAAATATTAACTTACTCTAATGTCTTCTTTTTGTAGCTGATATTAAAAGAAGTTAGACATAATGTTTGCCATTAAATATTTATAACATTTCCAGGTTAATATGACATTTGTGATGCTGAAGATAATATTTTAAAACAGAATAAAAATAAAAAGTATTTTTTGATGTCACAAATCACATGATTTATTGCCATACAAAGGGAATTTTTTCCCACAATCTTGAAAGAGGAGGAGAATAACAGAATAAATCTCACAGGGAATACGCTTGAGAGATGAATTACATTAACTACGTAGTGAGTGAGTTCCAAAATTATTAAAGTCTAGTTGCTCAATTAAAATGAAACCAGGCCCCTGTGGAGTAAAAGCTAATTAAAGTGTGAGGGTTAAGAGGGTAGAAGAGAGAGGTTCCTTGGAGAGATGGCTTGACCAATGTGGCAGAGAACTGTGATGACACGTAAGGGTCCCTCAACACCAGAGGGCAGCACGGCCGTTGGCTGGTGAGGCTTTGTAGGTTAGTCTAAGGACTAACACAGGGTGGCCCTGCCATAGGTGAGCTCTCAATCTTTGGAGAAGCGGCCGACGGAGTGCAGCCTGCCACGGCCTAAGTTCGAAAAGTATCTGTTAAACTCTTAGGTTTATAGGTAAGTGAAACGTCACTGAACAATGGGAATATGTTCTAAGAAATGTGTCATTAGGCTATTTTGTCATTGTGTGAACCTCATAGAGTATATTCACACAAGCCTAGATGTTAGAATCTAAAACACACCTACACTATATGGTATAGACTATTGCTCCTAGGTTACAAACCTGCTTTCAGTACCAGTATGTTAACAGTACTAAATAGTGTAGAAAATAGTAGCATAAGGTGAAACAAAATTATAATTAACAAGAACAGGACCCACACCTTACACCTCTCACAAAAACCAAATCATGGTGGATAACTGACTTAAACCTTCGGAGTGAAACTATTAGAATTCTAGAAGAAAATGTGGGAAAGACTCTTACAGAAATTGGCCTAGGCAAAGAAATTATGAATAAGACCCCAAAGGCAAACAGAGCAAAAACAAAAATAAATGGGACTTGATTAAATTAAAAAGTTTCTGCACAGTCAAAGACACTGTCATGAGAGTAAATAGACAACCTACAGAATGGGAAAAAATTTTTGCATCATACACATCCGATAAAGGACTGATAACTAGAATCTATTTAGAACTCAGGAAAATCAGCAAGAAAAAATCAAACAACCCTATCAAAAAGTGGGCAAAGAACATGAACAAAAATTTTTCAAAAGCAGACAAAAGAATGGCCAACAAACATATGAAAAAAATGCTCAACATCTCTAATCATCAGGGAAATGCAAATCAAAACCACAATGAGATATCACTTAGCTCCAGGGAGAATGGCCTTTACCAAAAAGTCGCATAACAACAAATGTTGGCATGGATGTGGAGAGACAGTAACACTCATACACTGCTGGTGGGACTGAAAACTAGTGCAACCTCTGTGGAAAGCAATATGGAGATGCCTTAAACAGATACAAGTAGACCTACCATTTGATCCAGCAATCCTACTACTGGGCATCTACCCAAAAGAACAAGATATTCTATAACAAAGATATCTGCACCAGAATGTTTATAGCAGCACAATTTACAATTGTGAATATGAGGAAACAACCCAAATGCCTATAAAGACATGAGTGGATTAATAAAATGTGGTATATGTATACCATGTTGTACTACTCAGCTATAAGAAACAATGGTGATATAGCACATCTTGTATTTTCCTGGAAAGAGTTGGAACCCATTCTACTAAGTGAAGTATCCCAAGAATGGAAAAATAAGCACCACATGTACTCACCATCAAATAGGTTTCACTGATCATCATGTAAGAGCACTTTTAGGAATAACATTGATCCGGTGTCGGGCAGATGCAGGTGGGGGAGGGGATGGGTGTATACATACATAATGAGTGTGATGAGCATGGTCTAGCAGATGGACACGTTTGCAGCTCTGACTCAGAGGGGTGGGAGGGTAAGGGCT
>JAQIFY010005642.1:0-10891 GCA_028533085.1 Varecia variegata | reverse complement strand
TACATGAGAGCAGTTATAGCCCTTGGTCGAGGTAGAGTCAGCCCAAGGTGACCCCACAGAAAGACGTCTGTGGCAGTGACATCCCAAACTCGTAGTTATCCCTCCCTTCAGGCCCTGCTGGGGCTCAGCATTTAACAAACCCAACAGGAAACCAGAAGGCTAGGAAACCTCTAGTGTAGTCCAGAAAGGTCACCCCCTAGGACCGAGAGTGGGTTCAGGAAAGGTGGAAGCAGAAACACAGGGCAAAAGGAGGTTCTCCAGCCCTTTAGGTGATTTGCACTATAGCAAGTGGCTCGCAAGAGCAGAACTGTGACAAAAACATAGGCTCCTTTTCTTATTCTTATTGCCAGCCAGGCCTTTTCTTTGTGTGTCATTGTGTGTGCATGCATGTGTTCACATGTGCTCACACACACCTGACTATATGTGTATGCACCTTGACAATAGGGAGTTGGCCACTGAGCAGATTCATCTGACACTCTGGAACTGGTTAAAATGCCTTAGTAGGTCCTTCAGTTCTGTGCCCAGCTTGGGCCCCAGCCAGGTCAAGCAGTCTCAGTTCTACATCCAACCAACCTGACCAGTGGTGCTTCTTAACCAGGATGACCTTAGGGCCCTTCCAGTGTGGTGTTCCAATGTGACTCTGGAGATTATTTCTTTCCTTTTACGGTGTAAAATATAAAGCTGCTTTCTGGATTTACATGAGCCCAAATTAGCTTACCTTTCCAACCCATGACATTACTGAAAATGTCAACCTGTCTTCAACTCAATGTTATTTTGGAAAGTCCTGTACCCATAATTAATTCAGTGTCATGTCCCAACCTCCAGTGGCATTTGGTGAAAGTAAACAAAGAGGATTTTTTAATGAATGGGCCATTTAAGATTATTTAAAATGCCACAAATTTCTCAGTCACCATTGTTCACTAAAAACCTTCACTCTTCTCTGTTTAAGTTAATAGCATGAAAATGTATGTGGAACACACACATTTGAGTTGCAACAGCTCTTAATATGCTAACTCTTACAATGGGACCACATTTGTAGACATTTGGGAAAGACATTATTTGGTATGACATTAATACAAGATGCTTTGTAAAATACTTCAATTTCCCACTCTAGTTTCCCATTGCATAAACCGGATCTTAAATTTCCATATGGATTACTAAGTGTTTACTTACCTTGGTATGAAAAGTCAAATCACAACTGAGGCAATCAACTGGGAAACAAACACTTCCTTATTTCTACATTCAATCCACATCAGTGATTGTCTCTCTACTATTTAACAAGAGTGGTACTATTTCCTGAACAAACTCACCAACAGGTAACACACAAATAATTATCCTTAAACCTTGTCCTACTTAAAGCTACTCTGTCATCAAAAGCACTGTAAATGTCATTAGTAAATATAAGCAATACTAGTAAATATTCACAATTTTTTAGATAATAGATTTTTGTGAAATAATTTTCACTAAGAATAACAACAGGTTCTAGATCAAAGTCACTAACAGAAAGTTTGCTTTTGCATTAGCAACAGGTCATAAGAAGAAAGAACCAGTAACATAAAAAATTACACCCACAAATTCATGTTGGTAAAGCACTATCCCATCTCTAAAATCCTTTCATATTGAAGGAGTTAAGAATATGCCACCCTCAAAAAATGCTATTCTGACATGTTTACAATTTTGAATTAAAGGCACTTAAAAAAAAACCCAGCAGTACAAGATAATTCTGACCTCGTTTCTGTTTCTTAAAAGCAGAAAATGAAATTCCCACAGGAAAGATACTCTCCCTATACCAAAACAAATAATATCCTTATCATCAAAAACAAGAAGTTGAGGCCAATAGAATTCTGTACAGACCGTGTTAAAATAATTCATCTTTTAAGCCTCCTCACAAAATTTCATTGCTTGTTCACAACTCTTGGTCCAATTCAGTGCATCCGTGATTGACTCTGACGGCTTCTTTGGGTCATTTCCTTATGAGGGCTCCCGGGCCACATAAAACTTGCATTGAGTAAATTTTCATGCTCTTCTGCTGTTGATCTCTCTTATGTAAATTTGATTCTTGGGCCTAGCCAGGACCCTAAGAGGATGAAGATGGAGTTTCGTCTCCCTACACTATCCACTTGAACATCTGCCAACAGCTGGGGCTTAATGGTGTGAGCCAGTGAGCAGCAGTGGGCTAGACAAAGGAATGTGAGGGGTGAAAAGGGAAGTACATCAGCATCACTTCACCACACCACGTTCCACATCTAGTTGACCACATTTATCTATCAGAGAAGAGAAGTTCCTTGCTCAGGTGCCCAATCCATCAGTGATAGGACCAGAACCAGGTTTTCTGATTCCTGCTCTCATGCTATTTCCACTCTATTTCTTCTGATGAGTCTTCTGTATTTGGATGGAGTTCACAGCCCCCATCATTTTTAAGCAGAGCATTTCAAATAAATGAATATTTACTTTAGTTAAACCAAAATAATCTGTATTAGGAATCAAAAGCAATTAAGAATCACATATCATTCGTGCTTCTGAGATAATCTTTCTCCAACTATTATTGGCTCAACTAATAAACGGTGATCCCTCTAGGTTATAATCCCCTAGGAGGCAGCTCATTTTCATGTAGAATTTTTTTTAGATAAAAATAACTTGTATTTGAAGATCTCAAACTTTGTACAGAGCAACATTCATGCCATGAAAATGATGATGGGCCTTCAAGCCAGCGCAAACAAATACAATCAGTGAGTGGGCAAATAAAAGTGCAATTGAAAATTAACACTGACAACAGACACAGCTAGTCTATTTCTTTTAGGACATTGTTTCCACCTATATGTGGCTTTTCTTCCCATTCCCACTACCAACATAATAAGTCTAGTTCATACTGTCTCATACCTAAGTTGCAATGCTGTTCCTGCTTTTGCCTTACAGCTTTTGCTACTCCTATCTATAAAATGAAAGCATGGTGTGTGTGGGAGACAGTTCAGTAAATGAACTAACAAATATTAAGCCCAGACTAAGGGCCATGCTTAGTAGAAAGGACTTTACATATGCGTTTTCTCATTTAAATGTACAGCCTTCGAGGTGGGTAATAACCTCCCCACTTAAGATAAATAAACTGGGACCCAAAGAAATTAAGCAACTTTCCCAGGATCATACATCTAGCAAATGGCAAAACCTTAAAACAATCAATTCATAATCTAGTCCATATCGAATCTAATATCACAACCTAATCCATATCTGCATAAGAGCCCATTCCTAGGAGTATGTTGTCATACACATTTTACCATCACAATTAGCAAAAGTCATTCCCCTAGGATCTACGACAAAGCCAATCCCTTTGGTAAAATAATACTTGGGTTCACGATCCTTTCCTTTCCTTGCACAGATGGCTTTCTCCACTCAGAATTGTGCTGCTATTCTGGGAGGCCCAGGCGGGTGGATCATTTGAGCTCAGGAGTTCAAGACCAACCTGAGCAAGAGCAAGACCCTATATCTCTACTAAAAATAGAAATAAATTATATGGACAACTAAAAATATACACAGAAAAAATTAGCTGGGCATGGTGGCGCATGCCTGTAGTCCCAGCTACTTGGGAGGCTGAGGCATGAGGATCACTTGAGCCCAGGAGTTTGAGGTTGCTGTGAGCTAGGCTGACACCATGGCACTCTAGCCTGGGCAACAGAGTGAGACTCTGTCTCAAAAAAAAAAAAAAAAAAAAAAAAAAGAATTGTGCTGCTAGTCTTGCAAGGTGCAAGGACCACCTTCAGTTGTGTTTCATCTTGCTGGAAGCCCTCCTCATTTCACAACTGGGGATCAGCACCCTTCCTCTGCTTTGTCAAGTCCGGAAGCATACTTCCATCATAGCACACATCACCCTGTAATCCAGTCTACCATTTGTCCCCTCAAAGGGCAATCAGCTCCTTGATAACTGAGGCTATAGTTTATCACTGTTTAGCACCACACTCACTTTTACCTCTATGGGCTTCCTGCCTGTTATAGGCAGAGCTGGAAGAATGAAAAATATAACACTAAGTTTAGAGCTTTAATCATGTGTTAGACTGGAAACTCTACCAAATTGAGATTGAGTTTTTTACTTATATGACTAAGAATGTCTATCACTCGAGTGAACAGAACATCCATGGGAGTTAATAAGCTCTTATCCAGTGCCTGAGAAAGTTTAAAGGAGCAGAGGGAAAAAAAAAAGATAATTTGCATTATCGTTACAGCAGGCTTGTTCAACAAACTGGTCACTTTGTATTCCTGGTTCTGAGGACATTGAAGAGATAAAATAAATGATTCTCCTTGTTCTAACTATGAAGACTTCCCTAGTACTTTCCTAGGAATTTGGAACATTCTTCCAAATGAGCAAATTTTCCAGATACCAGAGTCCCCATCTTCAGAGATCCCAGAAGTGGAGGAAACTAACTCTGCCTTGGGAAATTCTAGTCATAGTAGCTAACACTTATTACACATCTACTACATGCTAAGAAGGAATGTTGATGCCTCCTTGTGAAGGATGTTGCATGACCTAATAAGTTTCACATATATTTTATCATTTAACCCTAATGCCATGATATAGATATCATTATTTATCTTCCCACTTTATGGACTTGGAAACCAAGATAAAGAAGTTAAGTGACTTGCCCAAGATCACATTACAAGCTGGTGGAGGATTCCAAGCCAGTCTATCTGACACCATAGCCCATACTCTTAACCAAAACCAAAGATTATCATCCATTCAGAGGTGGCTTCAAGGAGAATGTAGGAAGGAGGAAAAGAGGAATTCCAAGCAGAGAGAGCTCTCAAACAAAGTGGAAATGTAGAGGAGCCTGTCATGTCAGGGGTGGGTTAAGAGTTCCAACAAGCTGGACTTTCAGAAGAGTGAGCAGTTGTGTCAGGAGAGGTGTGTTGGGACCTGGCTGTGGGACCTTGAGGCATGACGAGGAGTCTGAGCATGACCTGTGGCCTGCAGAGCAGGGGATTGCTGCAGCAGTAGGGTAGATAGAGAGGAATTCAGAAGGAGGGAGAAGTGCATACCTGCTAGATTCTGTTGCTGGGGCTCTGAACTGAGGCAGAGGGAACGGAGGTGGAGAGGAGAGGCTTGGATTCAAAAGACAGTTCTGAAGTAGAAGCAACAGGATTCAGTGAACAACCAAATATGCAGAGTAAATGGAAGGGAGGAAAAGAGTAAATGGGAGATTAGCTGGGTGGTGACAGCAATGAGAAACAGGTTCTGAGGGGAAGTGATGAGTCCAGGTTCAGGGATACTGGGTTTGGGGGTTAGAATCCACATGCAATGTCTAGAGGCAGCTGAATGCATGGATTTCAGGAGAAGGGTCTTTGGTGGAATGTTATCAGGTAAAGTTTTGCATAAGTTCCCTTCCAGTTCAGTAGTATACACTGACATCTGGCTTAAGCCCTGGAAATGAATGAAATCATCTGGGAAGGATATAAAATAGGTGAAGAGAAAACAGACTACTTTTTTCTTATTTTTAATTTTTAGATTGTATTCATGTTCTTTTGATTCAAATCCCCTTTTATTTTCTTCCAAATATGAATTCTAGCCTGGATGATACATTTGTTTTTATTCTCTAGGATTCCTTCTTATTCTTTATTTCATTTCGTTTTTCTACTCCACAGTGGAATATTTTTCCATATTAAATAGTAGCTATACACACACACACACACACACACACACACACTAACACATACACACACAATATTTACTTCAATTTTCTTTCTAAAGTATAATCAGATAGCTCCAAGACATCTGGGGTATTTTCAATCTGTAAAGGCACCAAGTCTCACCTTACAGAAACTTTCATCTCAATAGGTCAATTTATCATCACCAAACTGTACTTATTAAGCATTAGCTCACACAGTTTTACTAGCCCACTGGTAGTAACCACATCCCTTCTTGGTAAACTATCCGGTAATGAGCAGCTGGAGTTTTCTTTATCTTAGGCAGTGATATTATCTTAAGCTATACTGAGCCCCACTGGCTTAGTAAACATAATGGTAAATGCATTATTTATGTTGGTCTTCATTAATAACTGATAAAATTATAGGTGCATGATGATTCCAGGCTTCCCAGTTCACAACAGTGAAACTGGTACAAGATCAGCTTCTCCCAAAACATCACATTTAATGATTGCTGCTGAATGTATGTTTTTAATTAATTTGTGTAACCTTGTCATGCCAAAGCTAGAAAATGAGCTAAATTTTCTTTTGGACAAACATGTTATGGTTGGTGAACTTTTGGTTTTTATGGTGTGGAAATTGTATCAAATCCATTTTTCAGCTTCCTATAGGTATCTAAAAAATGATTTTTTTACTTCAGTATATTACAGGGGTACACACATTTTAGTTACATAATTTGCTTTTGTACTGCTTGAGTCATAGTTGTAAGTGTGCCCTTCACCCAGTTAGTGTGCACTGTACCTGTTAGGTGTGAATTGACCCATCTCTTCTCCCCACTCCTACCTGTTTGATTTCCCTTGAGTTTTACTTCCATACATGCACATAATGTTGACTGATTAGTGCCAATGAGCACATGAAAAAAATCCTCAACGTCTCTAATCATCAGGAAAATGGAAATCAAAACCACAATGAGATATCCCCTAACTTCATTGAGAATGGCTTTTATCAAAAAATCCCAGAACAACAGATGCTGGCAAGGACGTGGAAAGAAAAGGACACTTATACACTTACACTATTGGTGGGACTGCAAACTAGTACAACTTCTATGGAAAGTAGCATGGAAATACCTCGAAGAACTAAAAGTAGACCTACCATTTGATCTAGCAATCCCACTAGTGGGTATTCACCCAAAGGAAAAAAGGACATTTTATTAAAAAGACACTTGCACTTGAATGTTTATAGCAGCACAATTCACAATCACAAAGATGTGGAAACAACTCAAGTGCCCATCAAGACATGAGTGGGTTAATAAAATGTGGTATATGTATACCATGGAGTGCTACTCAGCCATAAAAATGATTATTATTATTAGGAAATTATTCTAAAGTTCCAGGAAAGAAAGTGAGCAGAAGTGTCCTTACAGCAATAAGGGACTTAGCTTTCAAATCCAACGTTTCTTTTGTTCACTTTGCCACCCACCCATTCAGTATCCTACTCTCACTTTTATTTAGACAGACCCCCTGTTTCATTCATTAACAGCAAATAGTTAATGATCAGACATTGTACTTCACTGGATAATAAATAATAACAATTTATCATATTTATAATGCTCCCTTAGAACTTTTTAAATGCTTCCAAAAGCATTTTATTCTTAACATATATATAGTCTCTGCAGAGATATGAAGATGATTGAGAGCCTGCGCTCAGAGTGCTCAAAGTCTGGTAGTGAAAATAAAATACATAGTACAAGTGACCAGAGTAAGAATCAGAAAATGAAAAGCACACGTTCTTCCCCAACTCAGAGACTCTAGAAGGCAGCGTCCTGTCGTCTTCTTCCTTAGATTCCCAATATCTAACATCACAGCTGGCCAAGAACTTGATGACTAAAGGAAGAGCCCAAGAAAAGTGTCATTCTTTCTACTCTGTGTATCACTAACTGTGCTGGGAGCCCCAAAATAAGGCAGTAAAGACAACAGACCAGGTCCCCGCCCTTGCATCACTACTAATCTAATGGGGGAAACACCCACTAACATGGACACAAACAAAAACAAAACTGCAACAGATTCAATAAGTGCTTCAAAGAAGCACCAGAGAGATGGGATAGAGTGTGGGAAGTGAGCAAGAGGGGAGGGAGACTTTAGATTAGGAGATGAGAAGCCTGCTCTGAGAAGGAGGTGTTTAAAGTGAGATATGCAGGATGAGAAGGAGCAGGCCACAGGAAGAAGCAGGGGAGGAGCATCCGAGGCAGAAGGAGCAGTAGCTGCAAAAGCCTGAGGCAGGAAAAGCATGCAGAAGGAATTATAAGAGGACAAGAGCAAAGCACGGAGATCAGGCTGAATTTGGTGAAACCTCAGTTAAGAGATGAGGGTATTTTGCTCTAGAACCGTGGCAGTGGAGGTGGAAAGGTATGAGTAGGTTTGAGATTGATCTTGAGACGTGATTATCTCTGCTCTTGATTCTCTTGAAATCTGATCTCAAATCTTTTAGGAATTCTTTAAATTTTCTCATTTTCCAATGCACTTATGGATTTTTTTTCAGTCTTTGGGGTAAAAAAATGAAAATGCAAGTTGAGTATCCCTTTTCCAAAATGCTTGGGACCAGAAGTGTTTTTCGATTTCAGATTTTTTTCAAATTTTGGAATATTTACATTATGCTTATGGGTTGAGCATACCAAATCAGAAACTTATTCGAACTCAAAGGAAATGGTCATTGGAGCATTTTGGATTTCAGATTTTTGGATTTGGGATGCTCACCCTGTACCAAGACTTTTCTGAATTTCAACAAATGTGGGGTAGAAGTGGAGACAGACCGTTACCCAATGTACATAAAACACCTTCAAGTAAGCAAATTTGAGTTTACAATATTCTTATTTTCCCCACCTCATCCTCTCTTTTGGTGACTATCTTAACTTGGGTTCTGTGGAAAAAAGAGCTAAAAACAAAGTCTTTAGTGTAAGGTCTTTTCAGGGAATGTGATTCATGGAGCAGGCACGAGGGGCAGGGAAATGGAGAGAAAAAGCTGGGAGAACCAACAAAAAGATGTTATGGAGATGGCTGCCCCTGGAGCGACTGGGTGCTCCATTGCACAAAACCTCCCAAGAGGTCCTATGAAATGCACTTCAGGGCCACCTGAGAGGAGGAGGGAATAAAGAAGGGCGTATTCGTTCACCATCTGCCACAGATTCATCCTCTGAGACCTGAACTCCCTGCACTTCTGAGTTGTGTGTGTGAACCCAGAGGCAGTTTCCACAATGTCCCCCAACCCCCACCACACTCCCCACCCCTACTGCAGCATCAGCAGAGAAATCCCAGGACAGGAAGTGAGAGGCAGACTGCCAAGCCCGAGATGAAGTGCTGTCAGGTTGCATCTGTGTGAAGCTCGTGAGATCCTGCACAGAATTGGTCCCACAGCAGTGACTGGCGCGAGAACAGTTGGTGCCAAAAGAATCTGATGAGATACCTAAAAGGCACTTGACCTCTTGAATTTTCAGTCCTCTCTGATAAAGTAATTAGAGTTCTGAGGTTGAGATGGACAACGATGGGTTAATATTTTATACAGTGCCACTTTTAAAATACACCCTTCAAATCACCCCTCGTCAGTATCTTGTGCTACCCATTCATAAAAGTGTGTATGTGTGTATCCATATGTTTTTTGCCATTTCCAAGATGTCCCTAATGCCATTTGCATGTGAGATACAAGGTAGACAGCAGTCTAGCTCATGTCCCCAAACAATTATTTCTACACCAGCTATTTTTTTTTTTTTTTTGAGACAGAGTCTCACTCTGTTGCCCGGGCTAGAGTGAGTGCCGTGGCATCAGCCTAGCTCACAGCAACCTCAAACTCCTGGGCTTAAGTGATCCTCCTGCCTCAGCCTCCCGAGTAGCTGGGACTACAGGCATGCACCAGCATGCCCGGCTAATTTTTTTTTCCTATATATATATATTTTTTTAGCTGTCCATATAATTTCTTTCTATTTTTAGTAGAGACGGGGTCTCGCTCTTGCTCAGGCTGGTCTCGAACTCCTGAGCTCAAACGATCCACCCGCCTCGGCCTTCCAGAGTACTAGGATTACAGGTGTGAGCCACCGTGCCTGGCCAGAAATTGCTTATTTTGATTTTTACTGTGGAAATCTATTCATAGTAAATTTGTCAGTTTTAATACCCCATTCTAAGGAAAGCAAATTTTGGTATTTGGAGGAACTTCTATTTGCTAAACAGGAGTGAAACTTTTGTCTTTAATATAATAACCTTTGCTGTTACGCAGGCAGTTTTAACTAGTAAGGAAGAGTATTGAAGTTTGGATTTAGAACTCTTAGTAGCACTAAATTGCTCCACCTAAGGAAGTTAAAGAGAGATTGAGAATCCCAAAAAGAGGTTTAGAAAATGCGAGGCAGGAGCAAGAAGGCAGAGCATGAATGGGGGAAGAGAGACAGTGGGAACCTGGCAGCTGAGAGGATGAGGAGAGGGATATGAAAGACCAGGCCAAGCTCATTGAGCTTGGTGTGTGATCAGTGAAATGGCAGGCATTTTGTCCAATGCAAATACCCTCTTGTATTTATAAATACGTTATAAAATCCTTCAGCAAATACGTTATTATTTCCTAATGCTTTCATTGATGTGAATTTTTATTTGGGGAAAACTAAAATAGGAAAAGAGGATTAAAGAAAGAAAGATACATAATTTTTATTAGTAAGAAAACAGTTTGTCTCACTACATAACTGTTGAACAAATAGCTGGAGAATATTGGTTGAAGCAGTACAATTTTTTTTTAATTCTGAGGGGAACCACAAAAATCTATCTATCCCTGACATTGGCCTAGTTCTATAATCTAAAGTAAAGAAGAAAATTCAGTTTTCCAGTGACACAAGGCAGGAAATAACTGATGATAGCCTTCTCTACTATAGAAGCCAGTACTAATGCTTCAATATTTGGGCATCTTCTCTGTAAAGTCTGTCATGATCACTGAGAAATGCAAAGGTAAGACCCTACTTTAAAGGCTTGGAGTATATGACAAAGACAGTGAAGGGCATTCTCTGACCTCTTCCACCATTCCATCGGGTCAACGGCAAGACTGGCAACTATTGCTCTGAAGAATTGATTAGATAATACTAGTTTTGTCGAAGATTAGATGGCTATATGAGGATGGTTTTATATTTGGGTTTTCTGTTCTGTTCCACTGGTCTGTGTCCCTGCACTTGTGCCAATACCAGACAAAAACATACTCTGGGGAAAAGATTCCTTATTCAATAAATGGTGCTGGGAAA
>JAQIFY010005641.1:0-10895 GCA_028533085.1 Varecia variegata | reverse complement strand
TTAATAAGTTATTAATGTTCCATTGAGCTTTTGCAACCTAGAAATATCCCTTTCTGATCATTTTTATTCCTTTGCCTTCTTTAAACTATTTCAAATAATGCTGAAGATAATTTTATCCGCTTCGATTTCCTACGTACAAGTTTTATCACTATTAAAAAAAATTGCATTGCACTCCTGAAAAATGGGAATTGTGGCTTTCAGATCGAGTCAGTGTGTAAGTGTGGCTGTACCCTCATGTATCCCAGGGTAACCTCATGATCACAGAATTTTTGGAACCAGAAGGAACTGGAAAAGACTTATCCAAGATCACACGGCTGCTTAAAGCACAAGGGTATAAAACAGAACAGTGTTCTTTCTGTCACGTTGTGGGAAATTGCATAAATATGAGTTTGCTTCCACTTCTCCAACTTCGGGTGAAATCGAAGCAGCTACCTTTGAGTACATCTATACAGGCAAATGCGGGTGACGTAGACACCCTGTCCCCGTGTGGACCTTCTTGGATCAGTTTAAATGACTGAGGAACAGCCCCTGCATTTGGGGTCTTAAGACTCCATGGTCTGGCCTTCAGATGAACTTAGGCCAGAGTCTTTCATTGCTTTGTTTCCAGGCCTGGCTGGCTGAGGTTGAAGGCCGACTCCCCGCACGCAGCGAGCAGGCCCGGCGGCAGAGTGCCCTGTACGACAGCCAGAACCCACCAACAGTCAACAACTGCGCACAAGACCGGGAGAGGTACAGTATCTGTGCGGCGCCTGCGCTCTGGCAGAGGAGATTTGCTTTGCATTCATTGCTAAATTCCAGAATTTGGAAATGAGCATAAGGCACTTGTTAGATGCCAAAATATCTGTTAGGATTGACCTCTGATTCTTCCTGTGGTGCAAATTTATAATTGAACATGGGTGGTGATCTAAGCGTGCAGGATGATTTAAAAGGGTCTTAATGACAACACTGGAGGGGGGTTGCGTGCGGTCACAGGACTAAATTCGAGTCCTCCCTGGGGTCGGTCGCTATAGTGGCTGTGTGTTTTCCTCTCTTGAGCAGCCCAGATGGCAGTTACACAGAGGAGCAAAGCCAGGAGAGTGAGGTGAAGGTGCTGGCCACGGATTTCGACGACGAGTTTGATGATGAGGAGCCCCTTCCTGCCATAGGGACTTGCAAAGCTCTCTACACGTTTGAAGGTGACACTTCATGTCGACTGGATTCCCCTGCCTTTTATAAACCATGTCTGAGCCACTCTTCTCTTTCTGTGACCAGACCTTTCCTTAGAAGCCTTGCAGCTCTTTCTCTGCTATGCTTTTGTCCTACTCATAGTCGTCGTAGTATTTTTATAGAGACAGGGTCTTACTTTGTCACCAGGCTGGAGTGCAGCAGTGCGATCATAGCTCACTGCAGCCTCGAATTCCTGGGCTCAAGCCATCCTCCTGCCTCAGCCTCCTGAGTAGCTGGGACTGCAGGTATGCGCCACCCAGCTAATTTTTTTACTTTTTGTAGAGATGGGGACTCACTATATTGCTCAGGCTGGTCTTGTCCTGGACTTCAAGTGATCCTCCCACCTCAGCCTCCTAAAAGTGCTGGGATAACAAGCGTGAGCTACCGCACCCGGCCACATTTCATCACAAAGATTGCTGTTTACTTTCTACCTGAATTTGACAAGACCCCTCAACTATTCTGATATTGCTTTTTCAGGTCAGAATGAAGGAACCATCTCTGTAGTTGAAGGAGAAACACTGTATGTCATAGAGGAAGACAAAGGTGACGGGTGGACCCGCATTCGGAGAAATGAAGATGAAGAGGGTTACGTCCCCACTTCATACGTCGAAGTCTATTTGGACAAAAATGCCAAAGGTGCTAAGACTTATATTTAATCCCACTTAAAAAAACTTTTAAAAAATTGGAGTTGTTTCTTCCCACAACTGTGGCTGTTACAGGCAGTTCTTCACGAGGCTGGACGGAGAACGTCACGTGCATGTTTCCTGTAGTCTCCCAGTGGACTTGCAGACACTGTGCACCTGAACTGCCTTGTCTAGTTTGACTATGATCAAGCTTCTTGCTGATGAAATTTTATGTGGAAAGCTGCCAACTGCCAATTTACAACTGTGTCATTCAAAATCCGATAAACCTTTCTTCCTTTGGCAGCATCTGTAGATAACAAAGTTGCATTCTAACTTCCAATCAGTATCTCTGAATTAGAAAGTCCACACATGTCACATGGGTGCGAAGACGTCAGTTCTCTCGTTTCTATCTGGTATCCACCATAAATTGAGTTATGTTAGGAGGTTACATTTTGTAACTTAAATTAAACTATGCTAGTTTGTTAAATTTTATAATCATTCACTTGGGAGGAAGTCATGATTAAAATAAAATTTCCCCCTTCTTGAGTAAAGAAGTAAATAAGATTCTTATATTGGTACCAAAGTATGTATTTTTACTTAAACATGGTTAAATCATTGTTAGGTCATCATGATTATCCGGTAATGTCTATATGATCCCAAACAACCCATTGAAATCTGGAAAAATTTGGTCAATTAACCAGTTGATTTTCACAAGACATTACTGATCTTCCAAGCTCCACCAAATTGACAGTTGATCAGATGTGCCGATGCCGTCTAGATCAGCTTATTTAAAAGCAGGTCTTGGCTACGCCTCAGCTCCCTTTGGCTGAGATTTTCTCACGCTTGGTCGTTTCTGCTGGAGTTTGGCGGCAAGCAGAGCGAGTTCAGCTCAGACTCGCCGGGCGGGGCTGTCGGTGGAGCATGGTGGCAGCAGCTTCTACACGGGCGCATTACTTTGCAAAGGGGGGAGTTTTTTAAAAATCATTGTCAATATTTGAATTCCCTGGAAATTGTTTTAGAATGTCTGGCTCATTTTATATAATTAACTGTAGCCAGATGAAAATAAAATGTTTCATCATCTTTAAGGAATCTGGGCCACTTGGGAATTTACGTTTTTAAATTGGCACTAAGGAGGGAGGGTAGATATGAAATTGGTCACATGCATAGACGGTTACCAAGCCCAGAATTTTACTGTGCCCATTGCCAGAATCTACAGCAAGATCACAGAGAACCAGTTATACATGAGTCAGAATGAAGGTGTTGGTTTAAGATTCTCTTTTTATTTGACTTTGAATATTCTTTATGTGTGTTCTTCTTACTTTTAAGTAGGAAATTAGCTTCTTGCCTCTATGTTGTGGGTTCATTTTATAAGCTCAAGTCAATTTCAAGCTGATTTTTTCAAAGCAATAGCTGCACATCCGGGCTCTAGTCATAGGTGCTTGTTGTTGTGTTTCAAGATTCCAGCAGCAAATGCCCTTAAATTTCACAAGGGCCACCAAAATGGAATTTAGTCATCCTTACTTAATGACAGCCTGATTTTTTTTAAAACACACTTTTCATTTGGAAATAAGGACAGACTCTCAGGCAGTTGTAAAGACAGTACAGAGAGGTCCCACATACCCTCCACTCTGTTTCCCCAGTGGCTGGATCTTACACAGCTACACCCCAGTATCAAAAGCAGGAAGCCGACGTTGGTCAGTGTGATTTTTCAAATATAGGTGAATTTTGTAATTAAAATTTCTTTGGAATACTTTTCCTTACATAACATCCGTAAAGCCACTCCTCCTGACCTCAGGCCTCTTTGGGGGAAGTGTTTTCAGTTCTCCTTTGCAAGAATTGCAGCAAGAAAAGAAAATCAGCTGACCCTTTAACAACAGGGATTAGTTTTAATGAGCAGTAGGAAGTTTCCAGCTTTTTGTGTGTAACCAAGTGAATGGGAGACCTAAGACATTAAAATCTGACCTTTCTATCCAATGATGAACTCATTTCCAGCCTATATACTGCGGGAGAAAGCCAACGAGACACTGAAAAAGTCTAAAATGGGGTAAAACAACATTAGCCTTTCAAAAACCTGCTCTGAAAATAGGGCATTCTGTCAAGTTGTGTTTTTTTTTCTTTAGAGTTATGCAAATTTGATTCAGAAAATAGCCCAATTGGTTTGTGAGGAGGGGGTGTTGGTCTAGACATAAATTTATAGTTATTAAGCTGTATGCCTCAGTAACTATACCAGATGCATCTATATAATACTGACTAAACAGTGAAGATATTTTGTAGTTTCGGTTCCATTTAGTCCATGCGTGAAGTATTAGAAAACGTTGGAACAATTCCCAAAGAATCAGGAATCTCCATTTCCACCCCAAGCATACTAGTTTTCTTCCAACAGTTTTCTGTTAAAAATAAAAGAAGCAAAATCTCAGCTGTTGATAAAGTTTTCTCCTTTTACTTGACAGCTACCCTGAGAGGCTAACAATGTGTATGTGGAAGCCTTTCCTCCCGACCTTCCTTAACGAATCTGCCCGACTTCCCAGAAAACACCGCTCCCCTTAGATTCCTCCAGCCTGGGCAGGGCTTCTGCTTTCTGCTGCCTGTAGCCGGGGGCGGTTGTTTTGTTTTTAATAATGCCGGTGCACTTTGTGTGTCTGTGTGTGTGTGTGTGTGCGCGTGTGTGTGTGTGTGTGTGTGTGTGTGTGTGTGTGTGTGTGGTGTCTACAACGTGCTTATTTAATAATTGCCAACCTATTTAGACTGGAGTAACTTCCAATTGGTCAACTGGATTGTGACTTTCTTCTTTTGTGGTTTTGTTTTTGTTTTTTCAAGTTGCTTTCTGTTAAACATGTCCGTAATTCCCTCCACAGAATATATTTGTATATACTGCAATTTAAAAACTAAAAGGAGTACTTGAATTAATTGATTTCACGTTTTACTCTTTTATCTGTTTGTTTTATTGGTGATTCCGCTGCCTAATGACCTTTTTGTTTTTGTAACTGCTGGGAAGCCTCATGGCCTCCTGCCCTGGTAGCCAGGTCCCCCTGCCGGCTGCGCTACACTGAGTTTATTATAAACACTTGGGCTCTGAGTAAGTTTTGTTTTAATGTGGCCAAAATGATTGTTTCTTTCTATTCTTATCCTAAAAGAAAAGAATCTGTCTGGCATCTTTAAATTGTACCCTCGTATCTGCCTCTCTAATAAACGTTATATTTTTCCTCATTGTTGTGTATTTTAAGTGATTTTTCACCTTTCCAAGAAAATTATCCTGTGTAATATGAATACTTAACTCTTTCATCTTTAGTAATGGGGAATTTTTCTGGCCAAATGCTTTTTAAAAATTCTGCCTTCCACCCCCTTTTCAATGATGACATCTTCCCTGTTTCTTACCCTGTGTGGACTCAAGGGCCTGAAAAGTCTGTGTGTCGTGTTTCTCTCCTCCCGCCCGAAGGTAAAGAACTTTCACTGTTTATTGCTGAGTGAACATAAGAGTGACCAGTTTTCCTTTTCTCCAAAGGTTTTACATTGCGCAGCTAAAGAACCTGGAGTGTCAGTCAGAGAGGGAATCAGGCCTTCATGTTCCTTGCACCATTCTGAGAAACATCCATTTCTTTCCCTTGAAACTAAACTTACTGGAAACAAGAGTTGGAATGGACGGCTGCATCAGCCTCCGTTTTGGGCTTCTCTTGACTCTGAAGTACAGACTAGCTAAGGGTCTGAGCTAAACCGTGAAAGTTCCTTATCTGGGATGTACCCTGTAGTAACCCATTGCTCTAAAGCCCCCCCCCCCACCCTCCCCCACCCTCCCCTCCCCTCCCCTCCCCTCCCCTCCCCTCGGCCCAGGGCGGTGCAGTTTGCAGCCCAGAGCAAAGTGCCCGCCTCCAACCTGCTGCCTTCTTCTCTAACAGAGGCTTTCTCTTTTTCTTTTTGTGTTCTAGATTCCTAAAGGTGGTGTACGCCTGTGCGAGCCTCGGGTGAGCCTTCCCAGGAGAAACCCCTCGGCCTGGCCTGCTTGTCTCCACAGCCCCCAGTGCCCCTGCGGCCACGGTGCCCTGCCCGCGCTGCTGGGGCGCGGCCCCCACCTGCAGCCACATCGCCACGTGTGGCGCTGGCCTTTCCCTGTCCTCTCTTTGCAGCTTGCTACTTGTGGCCCAGCTCCTCCCACGGCCCGTCTGGCCGCCTTGCGGGGGGCCAGGCCTCTCCCCCACATGCCCCCTCACAGCAGGGTCATCCCCATCGCTCCCCTCCCCACCCTCGCAGGCCACCAAGACAGTGGGACACAGGCGCCCACCCCTCCCTTGCTCCCTCCTGGGCCCTCAGTCCACCCGGGCTCGCGCTGGCCGGTCCTTCCGCATTTCACACTGTGCCTTCTGTGGAAACTTCGCCACCGGTCTCCCGGGGAGACTGACAGGACAGGACCTGGAGGGTCAGACGTACACCAGGTAGACTGAGCTCCCAGCTGTCACTGACGTGTCCGCGACGATCACCTTAGGAAATACGACCTCCTTTCCCAAGACCATTAAGTATTCAGTGGTTCTCTGATGCTGGGCCCGTGCCTCACGCTAAACATCGGCCTGCTCGGCCTCCGCGCCTGGCGGGCTCAGGGAACAGGCACACGTTTTGGCGGGAGCCCTGGCTCCAGGGCCCGGCCTGCCGTCTTGCCTGCGTCCGCCTCTCACGAGGAGCCCCTCGGCCGCCCTCCGCGGCTCCCTGTCCCCGAGGCCCGCGGGGGGTGGCCGTGAGCCCGCTCACTGCAGAGCGAACACCGCTGCTCCCCTGAGCCTCGGCGAGCATCTTAGCATTCCAGCGCAGCCATCACCAAAGACCCTGTGCCTCTGTGGTCCTTCAGTGTCCTGTGGCCGCCGCTTCTGCATTTTATCACGCGCTCTTCAGCTCGTGCGGAATTAACGGAGTTTGCGTTTGGAGCCAAGTTTCCTTCCCCTTAGGGATCTTTGAGGAGAGCCCGAGGTCCTGTAGCCTGTGGCCCCCACGCCTTAGAGCGGCTCAGCCTCTCCTCACTCGGTGCGGACACGGTCAGGGGGAACGGTCGGCTGCGAGTTCCTGCGAGCGGGTGGCCCAGGCATCGTCACTCTTCTGCTTGACACCTCGAGCACCCTCAATTCTCCTTGACGTCTAGGAATCTAAGACAAGGAAGTCCCACAGGAGCCAGAGGGACGGGGACGGAAGCGCCAGGCCCTGAGAATCGGGCCCGTCTTTGTTCGTGTCTCATCCCGTGTGTGGAAACGGGGCGGTCGCTCCTCTCAGCGAAGCAGGGTGACACACACCACCCTTCAGGAGCAGCTCGGTCGACCCTCGGGACCTGGACTGCACGGCCAGGACGTGCCAGGGGCGAGCGGTGGAGAGGAAACGGCTTCAGGGTTAAGAAGGGAGCAAGCATGAGCCTTCTCTCGCTCTTTCTCCCCCAAAGCGAGGCTAAGCCCGGGGCGCTGACCACGGCCGGCTGGAGAGCCTCTGCGGCCTCGGAAGTCTCGGGGCTCCCGTCTCTGCAGCAGGCGACCCTACTGTGGCACACTCCGCAGTCACAGGCGAGAGCGGGCTTGGCGGATGAGACGGAAGCTGGCAGCCGCGATGCTGAAGGGCGAGAAGAGGCGGGGCCTCACCTCCGTCCCCGCGAACCAGCCGGTGCGTGGCCGGCACGGCGGGCCCCAAGGAGGGGCCCCTCCGCCAACAGGGTGCACAGGTGTCTCCAGGGACTCCGAACTCTGCCAAGGCAGGCTGACCACTCTCCACCCACAAGGATGCTCAATGAGTTTTTTAATCTGATTTTAGAACCTCGGGAATGCATGTGTGTCGCATCTTTCCTGTTATGGGTCCGAATAGATTAGCTTCTTGCAGCATAGGGGAAAAGGTATAAGCTGTAGTGATTTGTTCTTTGAATGTCTGTCACATCCAACATAGGATATGCTCGTATCCTCGTGTCCCTGCGTCCTTTTTTAACCTTCTGTACCACCTGTGTCCAAAAAAGAATGGACGACGAGTGCGTTTAACTGTTCAACCTTGGCGTCTGCTTCCCTGCCAGTCTGCGTGGCTTCGTGGCGAGAGCAGCGCTGTCCCGGCTGGGCTCACTAGACACGAGTTACCGCGGTAGTCGAGGTGCCGCTTCGCTCCGGGATCCTACCGCGAAATCCTGTACACGTGACTATGGAGCCGCCGCGCAGAGGAGGCACGGCGCTTTCCCGTGAGCTTCCCCCACCCCGTCCACGGCCTGTCACCTCTGCCAATGCTAGAATAGTGTTGTGTTGTAAGATGACTAATTTTAAAAGAACCTGCCCTGAAAAAGACTTAAAAACAAAATGAAAAGAGAGGAACTTGTCATTTACCCAGTTTTTCCATTGCAGGATGGGAGAAAATGCAAAGGCCTGGGAAGCAGTAGTGGGATTTCCCTTTGGGTTTTTATCGCGCTCGTCTCGGAGATGAGCCTGTGGCTTGTCTGACCAGCATAGCACAAGGGCCTCTGATGCCTTTTGGTAACATCTGTGATTACAGAAGAAAGTTTACACAACATAAAAGAGTTATGTTAATGCTAAGTATTTTTCCAGAAATTTTGGTTTCATGTTTCTTATTGGCTCTGCCTGCTGGGCTTATGTCATCCAAAAACTTCTTTTTTAAAAAAGACCCAAAATTCTATTTTAACCTGATGTTGAGCACCTTTAAACTTTTTATGTGTGTTGCACTAACTCTAAACTTTGGAGGCGTGCCGCCCTTGTGAAGGCCCTGGGATTGCCCGTTTGTCGCTGGAGATGGAATTAAACCAAATAAAGTGCTTCCACTGGAAGGCTTCTATTGACCTTGTAACTATATGTTCATCCTCTAAATGTTAAATAAAAGTATAACTTCTGGCACAGTGTCATGTGACTGCTTTGTTGCATGAAGAGGCGACTAATTGTGCGAGCAGCCTAGTGTTGTCAGAAGTCCCTTGGGCTGGAGACCTAGATGGCTCTAAATGCCAGCCCCGGCCACTGAGGGGAAGGCTGGCGGACACTGATGGGACATTCAGGTGCGAGGATTTGGGGAGGCTCTTTTGTTTGGCATAGAGATTCAGCTGGTGGCCACTCTAGCCTTTCAGGGGACACCGTTGCTTGGGCAGGGGTGGGGGGAGGTGGTGGCATGTGAGCACGCCCAAGTTCCATGGATGACCTGGTGTCACCAGCGCCCAAGCCCCTGCTCTTGGTAGCTCGGCTGGAACCACCGGTGTCTGAAGCTGCAGGCGGCACAGAGCGGTTTCGGGACAACTATAGAGGGTGGGCCCGGCACCCGCAGGGCGTGAGCTACTAGCAGGAGGCTGTTTCCACAACCAGGTTTGAGAATTTCACCCCAGCCTTTTGGGGGAAGACATGATAGTTTGTGCCCACGCTTGTGTTTCCTAAGGTGTTTCAGAGCTGTTTTAGGAAGACAGTTCTCCGGGGAATGAAATATTAGCAGCTACAGCAAGCGTGAGCAGCCCTGCTGGGCCAAGGTCAACACACGGAGGTTGGGGGCGGTGCCTCCTCCCGCAGGTGCAGGTAACCGGCTTCATAAGCACCTGGGGAGGATGGGCTGGGCCGCAGCTGCCGGTCCTCAGCAAGAGCTGGTGTGGTGCCCGGGCAAGGTCAATCATCGTACTAACTGGAATGCGCCTGTCTGGGTTGTCAGCATGTTCTTTCTGGACGCTGACAGCCGTGGACAGGAGATGGGGTGTTCCCAACTGTCCCCCCGGGGCCTGCCTTCTGCGAAGAGCCTCTCCCCCACGCTGAGGCGCCTGGAGCTGCATTTGCTGATTTGGGGCCTCCGTTTCCTCGGGTGTGGACACCATTCCTCATAGCTTGGGAACAGTGGAGGCCACTAGGCGATGTGTTGCCACAAGATTCCTTTTGGGGTGCACTGAGGAAGCCTCTTGAAGCCATCGTTTCAAACAGCAGAAAACTCCTGACTCAGAGGCTCCGGAGAGGCACAGACCTGTGGGCCAGGCTCCTCCGGTAGGTCAGGAAATACCAGCCCGCCCGGCGCCCCCGCCAACCCCACCTGCCCTGGGCGCGCCCGGGCCTGGGCGGTGGTTTGTCCGCAGGGGCAGCGGCGCCCCCTCGTGGTAGCAGGAGGCAGAGCGTGGACAGGAGAATGAGGAGGCCCCCAGGGATGACCAGGAATGAAATGGAAGGGGTCAGAGGCCGGGGTTCAGGTATGCTCCTCCCTTTTGTTTTTATTAAAGCAAGAGATTCTGAAACTTTGAAATCCATCAGACAGCCCAAAAACCGAACTCTGAACTGCTGCTGCCAAAGACGGACCGCGGAGGGAAAAAGCAGGGCCCAGGCAGGGACGCCCTCCTAGATGAGGCCTCGTCCCTGGCCCTGTGCCCTTTCCCGGGAAGGGCAGGGGTGAGCTGTGTGGCCAGCACCCTCTGAGACCCGGAGTGAGGCGTGAGGGCTGCCAGCTGGCACTTGGCGCCCTCTGCGCGTGTCAGGAACTATTTCTCCAGAGTTGCACCGAGCGCCCATTAGGCCTTGATTTAAACACTTCTCCATCCAGACGGTATGTGAGTGACATCAGCTGGGGACAGCTCTGGGCCACAAAAGGTACAGGAGCACGGAAAGGCCCCCATGTACCTTTGTCCTCGGTGCTAAGGGGCCAAAAGCCGTGGGGAGAAACACTCACTGGGATCCACCCTTCCCGGTTGGGGAGCAGGAAGGATCCTCTCCGCCCAGGCACCCGCGGGCCCCGCCCAGGGTAGGCTCAGGGGTGTGGTCCTCGGCTGCCCTGGGCCCTGCCCGCATCTTTCAGGGCCCCCTCCAGTTGCAGCTCTGGGCTGGTCGCTGGGGTCAGATCAAAGGAAGGGCTGGAGGCTACATCCCTGAGACCGCTTTCCAGAACATAATTTGCCCACAATGTTTGCTGCTTTTTCATAGCTTTCCCCACGGGCGTTAATTTCTTCTGCACTTGAGCTGCCTGTAGTCCCAGCCACTCCAGAGGCTGAGGCGGGAAGATGGCTTGAGGCCGGGAGTTGGAGGCTGCTGCGAGCTCTGATCACGCCACTGCACTCTAGCCTGGGCGACAGGGTAAGCCTTAGTCCCTCTTAAAAAAAAAAAA
>JAQIFY010005640.1:0-10895 GCA_028533085.1 Varecia variegata | reverse complement strand
TATTATAGAATGACTTTTGTTCTTCTGGGTAGATGTCCAATAATGGGATTGCTGGATCGTATGGAAGGTCTACTTGAATCTGTTTAAGGAATCTCCATATTGCTTTCCACAGGGGTTATACTAGTTTACAGTCCCACCAGCAGTGTATGAGCATTTTTATTATTTATAAGTTACCCAGTCTATGGCATTTGGTTATAGCAGCCTGAACATACTAAGAAAGAGGTACTGAAGAAAGGTAGGGAAACAACTGAGAGAATGAAAATGGGAAAAGAAAGAAGTAAAAGTGGTCAGAGAGAAAATAAGACAAAAAAGGTCCAATACATATATTACAGGAATCTCTGAGAAAGGGAAAACAACACTATGAAGCTGAAGTGAATACTTACCATGACCAAGTAAAACTTTCCAAAAACGAAAGAACACTTGAATCTATGTATTGAAAGAGTCCACCATATACCTAGGGAAATTGAACTAGAACTATTATGGTCAACTCCTAGACCTATCCTAGTAAAACTATTATATTTTAAAGACAACAAAAAAAATCCTCAGAAATCTTCAGATAAAATGATGAAATTATCTATGAGGGCGAAAAAAAATTAAGCTTACATCAGAGTTCTCAAAAGGAATTTACAAAATGTGGCCACTGTGAGACAGAATTTTCAAGAATTCAAGGAAAGGAATTGCAAATCAAGAATTTTACACCCAGGCAAGCTTTGCTTCAAGTATCAAGACTTTAGAAAAACAGTTTTGACATGCAGTAACTTGAAGAATATTATACACATGAGCCATTCCTGGAGAGTTTACTAATGTTTCACAACCTTTTTTCCCCATTATTGCCCCTCTTAGGATTCTTTTTAGACATGTCTATACCTATAGTCCACCACAATGAAATTTTAATACCTCACATATACAATATATGCTGTGGTCCTTTGAAAGGCTACATTCATAATATCTTAGATATTACATTCATAATATCTAAGAATTTTTCACTCTTGGACCTAAGAACCAACATTCATCACCATGGATATACTAGAGAATGAACATCTTTTAACCAACAGACAAGTGGAAATTTTTGGAGGAGGACTGACAGAGCATATAATATATTTGATTACGGTAAAACCATTGTGAAGGAATGGAAGGAAAAATAGTATGTTCTGACAAAGTGAAAAGAATGTTATCCTAAAAAATGGGAAAAGGAGAAAGGGCAAAGTCAAATAAGATCATTTACCCTTGATAGGTAGATGTCAACAGATAACATTCATTTAATACCAGCAGACCAGACAATAAAAGATTAAGTAAGAATGGAGACTACAGACGCTTTTAAAAAGGAATGGGTTTAAAGATAACCACAAATGTAATAAAAATACAAATATTCATAAACACAAAAATAAAATTTAGAATATAACAAGGAAGTCATACTATCTGAAGAAATAAGCATAGTAAATATCACAAAATATGCATAGAAATTATAACATCAAATAATATGACAGAATTGAAATAGAAATATCAGTAATAATAATAAATGTGAATAGGGTTAACTTGCTTACTAAAAGTAAATATTTTAAAATTGATTCATTACCAAACTGTAGCTCTATGCTGAATGCAAGACTCACATAGAAAACAGGGTAATTCAAAAGGGCCAAAAATAAAGTAATGGACAATGACTTACTAGATAATGGAAACCATCAGAAAATTGAGGTTACAATCTTAATATCATATAACATAGAATTCAGACTGAAATGAATTTTTTAAAAAGCAAAGATGCTTTATAGTGCTAAAAACTGTTATTATCAATAAAGATATAACAGTTATCTTTATAGCTGTTATAGAACTACCATGTGACCAAGCAATGCCACTCATATGTATATATATCAAAAAAAAATGGAAATCAGGAACTCAAACAGATATTTGTACACCAATGTTCATAGAAGCATTGTTCACAATAGCCAAAAGGGGGAAACAATCTAGTGTCTATCAATGTATGAATGGAAAAACAAAATGTGGCACATACATGTAAATGGAATATTACTCAGCTATAAAGAAATGAAGTACTGATTCATATTACAAAATGGATGGACCTTGAGAACATGACATAAGTGAAATAAGCCAGGAACAGACAGACAGACATTGTAAGACTGCACTTACATGAAGTACCTAGAACAGGCAAATTCATAGACACAGAAAGTAGAATAGAGATTACCAGGACTGAGGGGATGGGGGAATGGAGAGTTAGTGTTCAACAGCTACAGAGTTTATTTTTGGGATGATGAAAACATTTTGGGTATAGATAATGGTGATAGTTACACAATATTATCAATTATTTGATGCTACTAAATTGTACACTTATAAATGGTAAAAATGATGAATATACTATGTATATTTTACAACAATTTTAAAAATCAAAAAAGGAATATATGTAGGAAAATGATTATGTATGTGACTTTATATACAATTCAAGATACAATAAAAACCCTCAAAGTGCTCTCTGTGGCTTGAATACAAAAAAATCTGGCACACACTTTCCTTACAGCAAACAAACAAAGACAAAACTGTTAAAACTGATTTTAGGAGTGAGAAGACTCTCAATTATTAAATAATTGTAGTACTTACTATGTGCTATTACTTGTGAATGGTAATCTAACTCAACTTTAAGTTCCTTTAGGTTGAAAATCAATACTTACTCATCTTTCTATTCCAAGATCTGTTATTGGATAGATAATTGAATGATGGAGGGATGGAGGGATGAATTAATTGGAATGAAGATTTAAGAAGCTTTTATGGGTTAGAGGGGAACCGAAGTCTGAAAGAATCAGAGGGGAGATCATGTGATCTGAGCCAGAAAGAACATGGAGGATTTGGGAGGTCAGAAGGAAAAAATGAGGACCCATTTAGGAGAGAAATAGGCACTGATCAGTCACATGCTTTCATGAAGCTATAACAGCACTTGGGCTTTGTCGTTCTTACCCTAGAAGCACCATGTTAAAAGCTGGATTTTTCAGGCTTTTGGTTGTGCTTCTAAAGCAGAGCTCCAACGAAGCTCAGATTCGTTAGGTAATCTTGAAGCTTAAAAATGGAATAATGAATCTTTTCTTTCATTCTGCCCCAAATGAGCCATTTCTCTGAGTATAATGATATCTTGTGATTTTGTTAATTTTACTGGAAAAGGTCACATAATTTATGATTTTAAAAGTATAGCTTTGATTTTTGTTAGATGAATCATATAGTAAATCATAACCACAGAGCAAGAATCAACAGTCTGTGGACCAGAGAATATTCTAGTTGAAATTTCAAGTATAAAAAGAGAGGTCAATAAAGGTTTTGAAGAGTAATAAGAAACCTCTTTCAGGAACGTAGTCATTAAAATAACTTCCTGTAATCTCTCCCACTAGAAATAAACTCTGAAAGAGTCTGGAAACAGCAATGGCTTGGGAACACAGTGTACTGTCTTGCAGATGAGAAGTGCCAGCTATAGACACTAATGAACACGAATAATTTTATTTCCAGGAATTCAGCCAGAGGAAGTTAGTAGACATTGATAACTATGGATCTTAGGTCTACTTTGCATATAAACATTCACTACCATGTCCATTTTTCCCTTGCTGGCTTGAGAAAATCATGAGTCTTTATCTGTAATATATTGAAATTGAAAAATACTAAATGAAAAAAAAGTTGCAAAATATAGAAATAATCCTATTAAATATTTACTTTAAAGCTTTAAAATTCAAAAGAAATATGCACCAAACTTGTAACAGCTATCTAAAGTGAGTGGGGAGGGTGGAGAAGTGTGGAAAATTAGGGAGAACTTCCTCACTATCTATTATTCCTCATAAGTTTCAATAATAGCATAATTTATTTATAGTATGTACCAGGCACTGTTTTGCATGTACTTTAGATAAATTAATTCACGTAATCTTTACCTAAACCTCATGAGGTAAGCAACATCCTCATTTTATAAGGGAGGAAACTAAGGCCCAAAGAAGCTAAGCAACCTGCTCCAGGTCACACCACCAGTTCATGGTCAAGAACGCAGGATTCAAACCCAAGTCGAATGGCTCCACTGTGCTGTAGCTTCAGCACTGACAATACGACATGAAAGGAGGACAGCACCCCCTTTAAAGAACTGTTAACTATCTGGACTATGCACTTCTTAATGCTCCTGACCAGAACCACCGTCCTTCATGTGGGAGCTGCTGTTGTGTTTCCTGACCCTGGTCATGGCTGACTGAGCCCAGGCCAGGGGAGGGGAGGGCTGGCAGGTTGCGGGCAGAGCAGCGCCTGACCCAAGCTGGTCCAAACAGAATTTCCTTTCCAGACTTGTTCAGCTAGACCTGGAGAGGAGCGTCAGCCCCTAGCAGGCAGTGGAAGCGTGGACTGTGAGGCTCAGGCAGTGTTGGGCTGCCATGTTTTCCACCTGATGGGTGACGCAGAGTGAGAAACGAGTCAGCAAGTAGAGAGATAAGAACTGGAGAGGCAGAATTTCCGCAGCGATCCTGAGAGTCTCCAGCTGCAGTTGTTCCCAAGGCCCAGCCTGCAGGCCCGCCTACCCACAGCTCGGTTGTCCCCTGTTCTGTTTCTCATGAGAGACACTCCATTATCCCTCCCATACGTTTCCCTTTTTTGCTCATGGTATTTTGACCTGGGTCTTAACTGCTTTTTCTTCCCCTAGTTTTATCTGGTTATTGCCTATAACGACAGCAAAAAAAAAAAAAAAAAAAAAAATTCTGTTAATCAAAAGGAAAGAGAACCATCCTGGTCTTTGGCTTAAAGGCCTAGTATTTCAACTTCCGATGCTAAACAGGTTTCATGCAGTCTGCTGAGAGAACAAAGAAAAAAGTGTATGCACTTTAAAGAAATAAATCTGTTTACAAAGAATCTCTGATTCACAGAAACATCTATTTTGAATCGTTAGCCTGATTATTTTGACTATAGTTCTCCACAGAAAATATTAGATTAACTGATATCATTTATTTGTACTCATTCTGTGAAGTTTTTTACTATCATTCTTCCTAATATAGGTCATTTGTTACATATATATGTGTGAATTTAAGTTCTATATTTTCAAAAAGACTTTTTGTTTAAACTTTCTAAAATAATAAAAAAAAGACCTTACCAGATGAGATTTCCTGACTTCTGATTTTTTAAATGATTACCAAAAGCTAAGTTACTACCATTTTTACTTCACCCTTTTCCCTGTTTACCATCTCTAGAAGGAAATATTCATTTCCTTTCTCTAAGTTATTTCTCCCTGAGGAGCTACTTTGTCTTCACTGTAGCAACCACACAATACCTACTCTAAAGGCTCAGGTCAGAGCAGCCAAGGGAGTACAAATGTCCCTTTTTCTAAGAAGAAGGAGTTTAGGTAGAGGTGTTGACCCTGGTTATATGATCTGATCAAGTCTTGAGAGGAAGTGAGTGGTGTGTTTGGAACCTACAGAGTAAGATGCAAGACTGGGGAACCAAATTCTATCCTGTAGTAGTTATAAGTACTAAGTTGCTCCTTTAAGCTACAGGTGAGTAATAAATTAAATAGACTAAATAGATTCTTAAATATAAATTATTGGATTAAATAGATTCTAAAATACAAAGAAAGGCTGGACACGATGGCTCACACCTGTAGTCTAGCACTTTGGGAGGCTGAGGTGGGAGGATCACTTGAGGGAGGAGTTTGAGGTTGCAGTGAGCTATGACGCCACTGCACTCTAGCCCAGGCAACAGAGAAAGACCCTATCTCAAAAAAAAAAAAATATATATATATATAAAGAAAATATGAAAAATAAGAAAACTAGCATTATTGAGTGTCTATTACACCATATACCATATATTATTATACTACTTACATTATTGTGTAAATGTTCCCAATAACCTGAAAGCAAGAAATAAGCATCTCTCTTTTGAAGATGAGGGAAACTGAGACACTGAGCAATTATATAAATAGCCCCAGGGGGCACACTCAGCAAGTGAAGAGCCAGGAGCTGCACCCTCTCTGTCTGGCTCCAGAGCACATATGTTTTCCACTAAGCCACATTACCTTTGCACAAGCCAATATGCAACTTCATCCATCCTAAGTAAATTACTCTTACCATTTACAACATCCAGTATTGACTGTAGAGTCTGGGCTGATAAGGGTCTGTTTATTCCTTGAATGTAAGTGTAAATAGGTTCGACCTTACAGGCACAGGTAAAAAGGTTGACAATCTGAACTATTCACGGTGAATCCAGCTCCACAGTATTTTTTACAAACAAAATCACACAAGCTTTCCTAAGCCAATTTCAGCAAGAGAAAATGCTTCTTAAAAGACAGTAAGTCATTGGAAGGGTCCAGCAGCCCATCAGCTGCAAGTGTCCTTTGCACCTCCTGTCCTCGGGTGCTAGACTGCTGTCTGCCTCCCAGCGTGGCCCGCAAAGGGCTCTATGATTGCCAGCTGAGAGCCGAGGCAGCTGAAGGGCACGTTGTCACTACAGTTTGCCCCCCACATGTCAACATATTCAGAAAGCTAGTGACATCTGATGTTAGCTCCTTGCTGCCTTCTGTTCCTCTGACTTTGACAGATTTTAATGAGACAAATGCGAGCTGTGGGTTTCCTTCCTCCATCTTCCCCTACCTCACGCCTCAGGAACTCACTTTCTGCTGCCATCCTTTGCAAAGTGGCAAACTCAATACAAAAAACTGATACAGAGGAATAGACTTATGCCCAGAGGGTAAACTTAGCAGAGCTTGCCCAGACTAGCTGACATTGACCCTTGCCCCCACCATTTCAGAACCAGTGACCAGGCAGGGCCTTGACACTCAGGAACAAATCACTCATAGAAGAGAAATAACTGAGGCTTCCAGGATTCTTTTATGTGATGTAAGTGCCAGGGGATGTTTCAGGTCCATCTCTTCTCCAGCAGGTTGATACATTCAGAGTTTCTTAAGGAAACTTGAGTCAGCAGGTGTAGTTTCAACCCAAATACTGGGAGGATGCTCAGAATTACTACCATTTTTTGAGCACCACACTGCTATGACAACGTAAGAGCAGCTTCGAGGTCAGACAAACCTGTGTCCGAAATCACATTTCTAACACTTTGGGAGTTTCCTTCGAAGAGTTTGAAATATTCCCTTCCCAATAGCAGACCTTTAGCTAGGTGAAGAGAATTATTGTGACCATTTCCACCCCCTCATCTCTCACCAGGTTTTCTAATATCTTGATTTAGAAGCTCAAGGTTGGGGGCAGCTGGACAAGGAGACCATAGAAATCCTGAGTGTGTGGAGGAAGACTCTTGGGGCCTATGGGGCTGTGTTTTGCTTGCCTGGAAAACAACCACTCTGCCGTGTGGTTCAGAGCTGGGGAATCACCACAGAACAATGACTCTGAGGTGGTGCACCCCATCTCCTACAGCTTGAGCAGAACACACTAGAGAGATTGAGATGTCCCATGTGCCCTGGGGAGAGGAAAAAAGGAATGAAGTGGCTTAGTATACAGACAGGTGGTCCAGAACAAGAGGTCATCACAATTGAAGGCCGTGGTAGGATTTTCAGACATCAGCAGATGCTGGTCCATGCCCAGGGGCCAGGTGGGACCTATTTCATCACCCACAGAGACTGGATAAGGACACAGAGGTGAGAGAGCCCTCCTCCTGGGGCCATGATGTAACTTCTGAAAGCTTCCCTCCATGCACAGATGTCTTCCTGAAGAAAGGAAGGAGGAAAGGGGAGGGGAAGAAATCCTGAAAAACCACACTCTACCCAAAAGTGAATGGATTAAGATTGAGATGATAACATTTACATGGACTAGAAAAAATCGGCATAACAAAATAAAATATCATAGATTGTATGCTCTAGGATAGACTGAGAGTTAAGAGCAAAACTATATTCAAACATAGAAGAAGAAAAAAGTTTCATTTTAGTACATCCGAATTGCAGAGTATGCTGACATTACTTGATACACATGTTGTTCATGTTTTTCTCTAGGTGTTACTAAAAATTAGTGAACGAACTGGATGAAACAGAGAGCTTGGCATTCCCATGAGTGAAAAATCCATTCTAAGATGACATTAAGCAATATATCAATATCCATTGATTACATTGGTTCAACCAGACACAATGCAATACACTTGCAGTCATCCTTTGTGCAGCATAATTTTCTTGAGGATATTGATAAAGATGTTGGCCATTGCCTGGCTGAAATCAATGTACATAATATCTATAAAGAGTATGGTATATGAAACAAGTGTAGTCCTTGGAGTCAGAAAAATCTCTCTTTAAATGCCACAAGCAAGATTGTATAAATTACTTAACTTCTCTAAGATTTTATTTTTTTTAAAGTTTTCTCATTTGTAAAATGAAGGTCAAATTCATTAATAATATCTGACTCAAAGACTTGCTAAGAGGATCAATTGAGGTTACATATATGGTAAACATTAATCACCATGCAGATGTCGGTTATTATCTCTTGATGTATGGATGAGTTTTATTTAAATCTCATTATTTAAAAAAACATAAATGGTTGATTTGGAATATGTCTTTGTAATAAACCCATGTTGACTCCCACTGATCTCCACGTAACTTTCCAAGAACTTATATACCATCCATTTTTAAATTCATCCAAAAATTTTGCCAAGGACAGTTTCAGAAATCCTTTGTCTTTCGTACTTTTTTGAAAACAATGAGTCTTTTGGCATCTCTCCGGTTCTTCATGATTCCATGGAGATTATTAGAATGGTTCAATGGTCACATTCACAATTCTTTTAAGTTTCTTGAGACATTAATAATCAGAGCTTAAAGACTAGGGCATAATTATCACCATCCTAGTGTCTCTTCAACTAACCTGTTCTTTTCCTACATCACATGAAGCACATGAACCTCTCAGCCATGTTGGTTTCCTCCTATCCAGTTTGAAGATAGTATTTCTTAACACAGAAGAGGAGACAAGTGAAAAGTCAGGAGCTCTGCTTTCTCTTAGTTGTCTTGTAATAGCATAATGTACCACCAACGGTGAGCTCTTTCCTTCCCATTTCTCTTGCACTGAACAAATCTCAGCTCACACTGGGCTCTAGCCTTTCTGACACTGATACCTTTCTTGGGAATTGCGATCTTCTTTGGCAGCTGTCTTTGGTCATGAGCCCCTCCTGCCACCTTCAGCACGTGTTCGTGTCAAATAGAAATTGTCTTCAGAGACAGCCCATGCGGAAAAATTCTTGGCATTTGAGAGAGAGTTCCAGGTATCAAAGTGGAGCCCAGATTGTGAGGGATACTGACTGATGGGGAGGTCAGATGGCAAAACACACTGGTGCTGGTTGGCAAGAGAAATGCAGCCAGAAGTGCTTCCAATGGCGTTAAGCCATCCTGTTCTGGTGGGCACTTAAAGAAACTTGATAGAAAAGAAATGAATTCACGTTCATGGATAAGTATAAAGGCAGAAAGGATAACAACCAAAATCTTAACAATTGGTATGCTTGAGCCACAATTTTCATCCTTCTACTTGTCTGAGTGTTATAAGATTTCTTTAAGAGGCAATTATCTCTTTTAAAGTTGATTTATAAAGAGGTTAATAATTCAGTCATCTCTATATAAAGATAAGGCAGGATTTTTTTTTTAACTTCCATGTTTTTAAAAGTTACTGAGAAGAAACACTCCTTAGGGAGAATACAATACTGACTGAACATAAAATCTAGATCCACTTTAGTTCCTTAAAGCTGGACGTTTTATCTTCATTGGAGCATTTAGTGAGTTCTTATTATGTGATCAGCCCAAAGATAGGGGAGGGAGGTTAAGTATAATAACTGATCCCTGACCTCAAGGAGCATTTGGCATAGCTGGAAAGAGAAGATTATTCATAATATAAGTAAGTGTCCCATTTTGTATTATGAATCATAAACATAAGAAAGAAGTTCAGAGAAGTTGAGATTAGCATGGACTGAAAGAGTATGTCCCCAAATCTGTCTTCTACAGAATCATAGGGATGGCCCTTTTGGAGATTCATGTTGTTCATTGGCATATTGGAGGCTCTGAAAAGGTAGCAGTAAAGGAAACTGTTTAACTTTGAATAACTATCATTTCCCAAACATACTTGACAATGGCAGCTCTTTTTCAGGGAATACCTTCTGCATTTTGCACAATTGTCCTACCTGAAAGCTAATGTTAGCAGAAACCAATTCACGCAGGATATGTACTTGCTCCTGGCCTTGAAGAATGGATAACTTTTGGATGAGCAGAGGATGGAAAGACTCCTCTGGGGGTGAAAACACATCCTCAAGACATACATAGGGTCCAAATTAGTCCTGAGAGCTAGATGCAGGCCTCGAGAGAGGCGGAAGAGTCACGTAGCCCCAGGTATAAGATACAGAAGGCTGTAGAATAGTGGTTTCAAAATGCAAGCCTAGGACCACCTGCATAGGAACTTGCTGTAGTGTTTGTTAAAAATGACCCTGTCCCATCAAAATCAAAAGTTTCTGCACAGCCAAGGAAACACTCAACACAGTGGCTGAGAGAAATACGAATACGGAATGGGAGAAATTATTTGCAAACTGTACATCAGATAAGGGGTTAGTATCCAAAATATATAAGGAACTCAAACTACTCAAAAGCAATAAAACAAATAACCCAATTAAAAAATGGTCAAAGGACCTGAACAGACATTTCTCAAAAGAAGATATACAAATGGCCAATAGGTAAGTAAATAAAATACTCAACATCACTAATCATTAGGGAGACGCAAATTAAAACTACAATGAGATATTACCTCACACCTTTTAGAATGACTATTCTCAAAAAGACAAAAGATAAAATGTGTTGGTGAGGATGTAGAGAAAAGGGAACCTTTTGCACACTGTTGGCAGGAACATAAATTGGTACAGCCACTATGGAAAACTACGGAAGTTCCTTAAAAAAATTAAATTTTGTATACCATGGAGTATTA